>JALPQD010000192.1:295000-590000 GCA_023101885.1 Typhlomys cinereus
TCTGTCTTTGTGTGTGTGTGTGTGTGTGTGTGTGTGTGTGTGTGTATTGGGGGGTCACATGCATGTGTATGCATGGGTGGGGCGTCACAGGTGTGCGTGTCTGTGTGTGTACACAAGAGTGTGTATTTATGTGGAGACACGTGGGTGGTTTCTGGAACACTCTTTGTGTTTTTCTTTTCGAAACAGGAACTCTAATAAAACCCAGGGTGCACCATTAAGGCCAATGTGGCTCTAGGGAGTATCCTCTAGTTGGGCAGTGGTGTCAGAGTGAGATTTTATAATGTAACTTTAATCTATGAATTATGCAACTGCACTGCCTATTAAAATCTCTAAAAGTAAAAAAAAAAACAGGTGAACCATGTTTTTGTTTTTATTTTCTTAGAGAGTATCTTTGGAATCATTTAGGTTATTTATAAAGTAGAAATCAAAACATATTTTTCTTTTGGTGGATTTGCAACATTATTTTCTAAAGGCTTCACATCCCCAAAGTAACAAAGTTGATTTCTCTTCCTCCTTTTTTCCCCTCCATCCATTCTCTCCCCTTCTGCTCCTCCACCTCTTTCTCTTCCCCCTTTTTCCTCTTTGTTGTTGTTTGTTTGCTTTTTGAACCTGAGTGGAAACATGCTGCGGTTCTCACCTGTCTCCAGCTTGCAGTGATCCTCCTGCTTCAGCTCTCAAGTGTGGGACCAGATGAGCCACCGCCCAGGCTTGACAGAGATGACGCCACATTGCGTAAGACATTAAAATGCTACCTCCCATCGCTTGTAACAGCTTTGTAATTTTGGCTTCCTTCCTAATTACTGCTGATGTTCCTCCCAGTGTCCTCTAGTCTACAAACAAGGGCTTTTTTTTTTTCAAATAACTGGTAGTCAAGTCTGTTTACTCTGGATATATCCTCAACAGAAGCAACCAAACACAGTATAGTTAACTAAACTTGCTTGGTTAACAATAAACAACCCGGACACTCACTTTATATGTGCATGTATTATGTGGGTACAGGTGTGCATGTATGCATTGCATATATATACATATGTGAATACTTTGTGAAATGTATTTTTAAGCATCCTGTGTTAGTAAGTGCTGTGCCAGTGACTCTTGTGTATCTTCATACCATAGTACAATCACAGTGTCACTGTATGATAGAGATAAACTTTGACCTGTGGTCTATCATGCTTTAAGAGTGTGACCTTAGCATTAAATGAAAGCAGCAGCACAAAGCTCAGGGAAAGCTGTATTCTGTGAAGACATCATTAAGATTGCAGTGCGCTAGACTGCAAAGCAGGGAGAGAGACCATCTGCTCTCACCCATTCCTGCTCATTCTTTAGTAGCTATAAGATGCCCAGGAATGGCATGCCTGTGTGCCAATAAAGCTTTATTTTATTATGGGCTGGGGAGATGGTTTAGGGATTAAAGTCTTGATTCCCAAGCAAAAGGACTTGAATTTAGATCCCCAGATCCCACATAAAAAAATGGTAGATGGATATAGAGGTGGTCTATAATTCCACCTTTGAAAGGTAGAACCTGGGAACGTCCAGAGCAAGGAAATAAGATGGAAGAACAATACAGGATGATTCTCGAATGTTGCCCTTAGGCCTCTCCAGGGACACATACTCAAGGGCCCTCTACTATATATGCCGTTGTACACACACGCGCACACACACACACACACACACACACACACGCCTCCCACTGTTGACCTGCCATGGGGAGCCACTGCCTCACCAAAACCCATGCCGCAGGCTCTTGGGAACTGTGGCTGGTCCTGAGGTAAGACTGTAACTTTCTTCACCAGCTCCTCTGGACTACCATTTGCATGAGGCCTCTGATTACCTCCTACACCACTGAAGAGAGAGGCAGGGTAAGCGCTGGGTGCGGCTGCTCCCTTTCTACTAGGTCACCTCTATGTCTTTCCATGTTTCAGTTATGATTTCTGATGCTTTCCCTCTCTCTGTCTTTGAAACAAAGCCTGACTTCTCACTCAGCATGCCTTATCATCTCACCTAGGTGTAAATCTCAGCCACTTTTACTCATGCTATGCGTACGAACTCCAACTTCCCCTTCTTACTGGCATCTCAATTCATATGAGTTTTAATAGTAGTTAAGCACATGGTTAGTCTTGGTTTGTGTCTCCTTACCTCTGTCAGAGTGTGGCTGTTTGCCTTTCTGTGTGATACCTAAGAATGCCCTAGAACCCATTTCTAATATGAGGTCTTATTTTGATGCCAGTAAAATGGATCACTAAAGAAGTGGTTTTGCATGTGTGATGGATTCAGGCCTTGCTATGTTGCTTCCTGCTCAGTAAATATTCTCCATCGGCTAGGCTGGTCCAGTATGCATCCTATGCTAGGCTTCCAAGCTTCCCATTTCCTCCAACATGGAAGTCATTCTAACCCCTGAAGAATTGGGTGGCAGCATGTCCCAGCAGGGTATGACTCTTCATCTGAGCTGGGAGGCTAGCTTCTAGGTCCCCTGGTCTCCAGAAAACAAAGCATTTCACTGTCTGACATATAAGGAGGTCATTAGTCTTCAACAGGATTAGTTATACAGACTTCCTCATTGTGGTGTGGGAAAATTGTCTGTTGTCCTGCAAAAAGAGCCAGTGGGCATTAATCTAATCACTAAGGTCTAGAGCCACATTCTCAGAAGTTAGAATTCAACATGCCTGTGGTAAAGTCTTAGGAGACTCACACAATGACACGTACACACATAATACATGCACAGACACATACACATGCGCGCCCACATTGTACACACATGCACACATCACACATATGTACATACATACATATCACACATATAAGCACACATACACATACCACACACACATATATAGTATATACACATGCACACACTCATATACACATATGCATGTATACATGTACACACAAATATATATGTACATCCACACTGTCTTAATTATTCTTTCTGCTACTGTAATAAATATATGACCCAAATAAATTAGGGGAACAAGAGATGTATTCAGGTTCTTGGTTTCAGGTTATAATTCATCATGGCAGGAAATTTATCAGGAACTAAAGGAACTGGCCACACTATATCTATAGGAGGAGCCAAGAGAGGGGTATATTTTCTAGCTTGCTGGTCTGCCAAGTGCTAAATTGGTTCTCTCCATCTTATCCACTTGCCTAGGAATGGTCCCACCCACTATGGTCGGGATTTTCCCATGTCAATTAAATAATCTCCCATAAGATTGCTCGGAAACTTGTCTTAATTAAATAATTTTTCATAGATGTGTCTAAAGACTCAGGCTCAGGTCTCAATTGTCTAGTTGATACCTGAAACTAACTGCCACACACACAAAGTACAGTTACACATACAGACTTAACATGCATGCATGCGTATGCGCAATGCATATGCACACACAAAGAGCAAGTGGACTGAGGAACTGAGGCAATGATAGAAGCCCAGCATGCTTGGAGAGGTCACTGACATTGAAGAAGAGACAAGTTTGGAACATGACCCTCCACATTCATTTTTTTTTCTTTTTTTGTATGACTTTTCCAGCTGAAATTCACTAAGTGCTCCTCTTGTATTGCTGTCTGCAAGGCATACACAAATCAGGGGGTGTTTCTCACAGGAAGGCTTTGGGTCACTGGTGGGCTGCCCTCAAAGTGAACTGTGGGACCTTTTTATTTCTGAGTAACATGTGAGTGGATTTTGTCATCCATGTGTGTGAAAGAACATGTGGCCTTGCTTCTGTGCCCTGCCTGACTTGTCTTATTTCACATAATTTCCAGGGACATCCCTTTGATAGGAAATGGCAGCATTCATTCCTCTGGGCATATATGCCACATTCTCTTTATCCACTTATCTTTTGCTGGCACCTAGACTGATTCCTTATCTCTGGTATCACGAATAATGACACTTACAATCCAGCACACCTGCTTCTGGATATATATCCAAAGGAAATGACATTAAGACACCATGGAGACATTAAACATTACGTGCTGTGTCAACTACTTTTCACTTAGTATTTTTTAAGTTTAAATAACTTTAGACAAATGAAATACTTGCTGACAGCTTCTGAGGACTTTGCCCATCAAGCTTCACTTTGGAGAACAGCAGAAAGAAATGGGGGTAAGGCTGGTGGAAGCCCATTAGTACAAAAATGCACATGAATGTATTAAAATAAATATTACAACAAAAAGGGCATTATACTACTATCTTCAGCTAAATACAGAAGGATAGATAAGGTTTATTCTAATATCCTCCCCTTTGTTTACTTACAATTTTGTACATGAGAATCCTGGACTTCATGATCTGCAGTCTATGTACTGAATGGTTTAATCCTAGCACCAGTTAAAGTAATTGCACAATTGCCAAATTCCACATCTGAGAGAAACAACTTTAGTCACCATAGTATGCCCTTTGGTATTTTCAGCTTTCCAATGTCATCTAACAGGTCATTTAAAAAATGGTGACCTCTTCAATTTTGCCATCCCTCTCGCCATGCTACACCCCAGCTTCAGAGCCTCCTTTGTGTGCTGCCTTCCTCACTGACATGGCTGCAGCCTAAAGTGCTATGCACATTTTGTATAATTATTACATTTTCTCTATCACCCTCAACTGGTTCAGAAGTCCCGAAGGAATGAGGACTTAGTGGGCTTTGTTCACTGTCATCTTTCAAGAGTTATGGCCTTCAGAGGTACATAAATACAGGCAACCGGGAACCCATTGAACGTGCCAATCAAATTTACCTTTGATGGGGTCTAAACAGGAAGATTTAAAAATGATAAAATGTATGCAACACCAAAGTGAACAATGAATAGTTTTCAATTGTGTTATAGCATTAAGTGTAATCAGCTGGTGAGCAATTGTCCCTCCCCCATCCATCTCTAGAGCTCTTTTCTATTAAATATTGATTGCATACTGTCTTCTTCTTCTCTGGCCCTGGCATCTTCCATTCTTAACAAGTTCATTCCATGAACTTGACTACCCCAGATGACTCATATAAGTGGATTTGCTCAGTATGTGGCCTTTTGTGTCTGACTCAGCACCATGTCCCTGGGCTTCATGCACAAGGTACAGATTGTCTGATTTCTTTTCAGTCTGTTGTGTGACTGGACCACATCTTGCCTCTCCATTCATCTGCTGGTGGACACATGGGTTGCTTCTGTCTTTTGGATTTTGTGAATAATGGCTCTGTGAACATGAGTGAACAAATCTCTCCTCGAGTTCCTGCTTCTAATTCTTATGTCTATTACCCACACCTAATGGCATCATCCCTACATCGATGAAAGACAACAAAAGCATAAATGCTTCATCTACATCATGTGAACAGGCAAGCTTATAAGGAAGAGCCCTTGAGTATCATGTGAAAATTCATACTTAAGATTCTCCAAAGAAATGAAGTTGGATGTTGAAACTGATGGACGGCTGGCAATAGGGCCTTTTGAAGTCACCCAATAGACGTGTCACCTGCATCCCTTAATTCAGTTTTCTTTGCCCCTCACCTCCCATCCGAAGCTGGAGTCTGTCCAGGGAAGTTAAGTCCCGCTGGCCAGCAGAGGAGTGGGCCAGTCAGGAGCCTCTACCAACACTCCCTGTCCCTACTCTTCTCTTCCTAGGTGTGGACAACACTATGGATGAAGATGAAGGTAGCATAGTGGGTAACTCTGGGTACCATGTTCGTATTTGATGGCAGCTGCCTGTACAGAGAAGGCATACCAGAAGATAAATCTTCTGGGCTCCTGTTCTCAGGAATCAAGGCTGTCGTTTGATAAAATGATGGTCACTGTGCTGTGATAGCTGGGTCTACCAGAAGCATAGCTGGGCACGGCTGGGGACCTGCCACCCAAACCAGGCCCAGCTGTCACTTCTGAGCATGAAGGCAAGTCAAAGTCTTTGGTTAATGGAACAGACTTGCCCCTGAAGTCTACTGGGACATCTCGGACATCACCCCGCCTTTCCTTTCCTTTCTGCTGTTTATCCACTCCTGGTTAATTTTTCTTCAGTCAGATAGGTAGAAGGCAGAACTGGCTGAGCCTGTCCCCATTATTTCCACATGTAATCCTGTGTCTCTTCTCTTCCCTCCCCTCTTTTCTCTTCCCTATTCTTCTTTCCCTTGCCTCTTTCTTCTTCCTCTCCCCTTACTTTTTCCCTCCTTCCTTTCCCTTTCCCCTACCTCCCCATACCTTTCTTCTCCCTCCCCGGACCTTTCTCCCCTTCCCTCCCCTCCTCTTTTCTCTCCTCTTTCCCCCTCATGAAACACACTGTACTTCCTAGTTTCCTGTACAGAGTATAACTCCTAGTGTCTTCTCCTCGCCGCAAGCTACAGGAAGCTCCTCAGTTGCTCCCTTTGCATACGTTGTGGTTCACTGGCCTTTTGGGGATTGTCTGATTGTGTGAAGTTTTATTTTCAGGGAAACACTGCAGGCCCAAAGTTATTTTTCCTGGTTGCTGCCTCAGTGTCCCCCCACACACCCTCATCCCCTTCCACTGTGTCCACTGTAGGTAAGAATCATCGTCTAAAACAAAGGTCAATGTCAGTGCTAGATTCTTCAGCTTGTGCTGAGTGACTTTCATGAATATCCACCTGTATCGGGAAGAATGGAAGGAAGAGGTGCTGAGTTGGGTAGGGGACAGGTACACCTTCCAGGTTTGGGACTGCCAGTGGCTCTCCTGGTCTGGCTGCTTGCTGAACAATCTATAGATAGGAAACTGCTGATTTTGGATTGCAGTCCACATGCCAGCAGACAGTATGGCTGCAGAAAGGCATGCACACTTGGACCTGTCAGTCATGGACCCCAGCTTCTGGGAAGAGAAGAAAACCTTAGAAGAGAAACAAGGTTTGGGGGCTGTGGAGATGGCTTAGTCAGTAAAGAGCAAGCATAAAGACCTAAGTTTGATCTTCAGATCTCATGTTAAAAAAAAATAAACAGGCATGGTGATACATACTTGTGTTCCCAATGCTAAGCAGACAGACATCTCCCTAGGAGCCAGTCTAGCAGTACTGGTGAGATCCAGGTCCAAGTGACAGGTATCCCACAGAGGCAGGAATGTGAAGAGGCTGAGGTCCAGGAGGGGTATGGTATGGGCTTCAGGTATGGACTTTAAAGGAGAGATGGCTACCTGTGGAGACCTTGGACTAAACCAGCCATAGGAAGTTCCCATCTCCCTCCAAGTACAATGTCATCCCACCTTGTCACTGGCGCTAGAAAGCAACGAGAATAGCACATTGCCCTGTGCTAGGCAGAAACTTGCAAATCAATATAAACAGATGGAGTTTTCAATGACTTCATCTGCAATATGGAGCTATTAATATTGTGCTCAGATATGCTAAATGAGACACCACACTAAACATCTGATTGTGATGATAGTTGTTTTATCCAGTAGTGTAAGACAAATCAGCTTGGTAAGCTGTGGTGGTAGATTGTGTTTTTTTTTTGCTGTTTAATGACTTACTTTAATCTTTAATGACTTACTGGGAGTCAGAGGGTGATTCATTAGAATCAGATTTAAAAATTCTTAATTTCTTCTTATTTTGTATGCATTTGTGTGAGTGTTCATGCCTGTGTATGCATGTGCATTTGTGTGTGTGTATGCATGCGTGGGTGCGTGCATGTGTATGCATGAATGAGTGTGTAGCAAGAGCCAGCAGCTGACGCTAGGTATCAATTTCTCTCCACCTTTCTCGAATCAAGGTCTCTCTTGAGTCTGGTGTTTACCTGATTGGCTAGGCTGGCTAGCCAATTAGCATTCAAGATCTGTCCACATTTACCTTCCCAGTGGTAGGCTTAAGGTGCACATTTCTTATGTTTCTCTCAAAGCAGGCAATCCCTTTGTCCCCCTGGGTTCCTTTTGACAGGGATATCTTCAAAACAGTCAAGGTTGAAAGTGCCCTCATGCCTTCAAGTCCCCCTAGGATCTGTAACATGGAGTCATGTTCTCCTGAGTGCAGGCGCCCCACTGCTGTGCTGAGCTTTGCACACTTCTCCTTGGGTTAATTTGCTGCAGTTTGGTCATTGAACTGAGAACACCACAGTTATCTATTAACACATTGAGGCAGGTGTGTATGTGTGTGTGCACACGCAGATGCTCATGTGTGCTCATACATGCTGAGGTCAAAGGACAATCTTCAATGTTATTTCTCAGGCAGAGTCAGTCCTCCATCTGTTTTTTTGTTTTGTTTTTTTTGAGAGTCCTGCAGGGTCTCTCACTGGAGACATGAGATTTGCCTTTAGGCTAGGCTGGCTGGCCAAAGAATCCTAGAGATTTATTTGTCTCTGCCTTTTGAATGCAAGGATTACAGGTGAACTTCATACCAGTTCTGTCTTCTGGGTTCTAGAGGTGGAATTCAGGTATTTATGCTAGGGTGACAAGCCATTCCTCCCCAGCTCACTGTTCTTTGTGATGGATCAAAAGACAAGCAACAAACAGGAAGGAGGGGGCAGAAAATTTTTTTCTGTGCAACATTTCAGCAAAACTCATGTGATCTATTTGAAAGACTGAAGACCTGTGTATGTTTCTGATGTATTACCTATGTCCCGCACGATAACTTGGGGAGATGGAAACCACTATTTCCTTTGTATCAGTCATGAACTGGAAACCTCACTGACTACCTCTCTACCAAGACAGAATGACTCTGTCAACAGTAACCCAATATTGAACTCAGCACCTCGAGGAAGCAAAGATCTCTCCAGGAACACACAACGTCTAGAAACTTAAATTCAGTGTTTACCATCTAGACTCAGCATGCTGGCAGATCTAAAGCTTTTGAAATAAGTTTCTGTAGACAGGTGACTATCTACACCTGGTGTAGGTTTCCTTGCATTTGGAGTCTTGAGAACAAGACAAGAACTACCATTTTGTGAGAACAAAGTCCTCTTTGCTTAAAAATAGAACATGGAACTTAGTAGGAATTGTCTGGCGTATTTAGGCTAGACTAGCTGAACAGGAGGCTCTCACCTGTATCCTGAGTCCCTGAGCTAGGGTGAGAGGAAACCAGATATGTATGAACACAACAGAGGTCAGGTTCACCTGGGACTTTGCACAATACACTGACCCTTTTTTACCAACCCTGAGTCCAGCCTGTGACTGGGAGAGTGTCCCCAGGGTCAACTTGAGGAAACACTGGCAGCAGCAGATGGCTCAAGGTAAAAGGCCACTGTGGGCACGCACCCAGCTCAGAATGCAGGCGTGTGGGCCCAGTGCCTTCTTCAATTTCTGAAACAAATCAATGGAAAGGGACAGGACTCCTGGACCAACCCATGCAAGTGTCTCCATATTTCCATCCAAAGCAAAGCAACAAGTGCTGATGCCCATCTGTCAGAGTTGGGGATGGTCACCCTGCCTTCTCTTCTACAAGCCTAAGAGGCCTCACCAGCAACTTGTGTCAGCAGTTTAACGTGAGAAGGGCTGTTAGGTAGGGCTGACTGGGGGGCTTGGACACTAAAATGTCCATTTCCCCTAGTCCTTCAACCTGCAATTGGTATGGATATATGAGACAATGGCATGAGGTATGAGATAATATGACCAGAGCCCCCAAGGGTGAGCTGATCTCCCAGGAGCCATCAGAGGGTGCAGAGAGAGAGAGCCTGGAGCCCAACTGAGAAGACCAAGGAGCAGAGATTCCTGGAAGGGCAGACGAGCACACACCCTTCAGAGCAGAAACCTTCCCAGACACCCCCAAGTGCCTCATTTAATTCTAGAAATTCATTAGAGGTAGGCAAGGCAGAGAAGGAAACAGGGGCCCACTAAGTCTTGGGTGTTGTGACCTCTCTTCTAAGGCTTGTATTTGCAAACTGTTTGTCATTGTCCCCAGGAAGAACTTCCTTATCAAGCCTTGCCAGAACCTTCTTATCAGATGCCCCAAAGCAAGAAGGATTAAGGTCCCATTTTCTCATTGTCTTCTGGAAAGACCCTCAGCTGAGTCCTCCCCACCCTGGATGCCCTGCAGAACAGCCATAGTGGGATAGCTCTGCCAGGACAGTGTGTAGTCGGGGATGGACTGCTTCCAGCCTCCAGTTATCTCTCTTCTCCAGATGGTCAAAGAATCTAGGAAGGTAGATTGAATAGGAAGACTTGGTCCCTGGCTGGCAGGAAGACAGTGGAAAGGGGAAGAAAGAACAGAGCCCTCCAGCCTCTCCTGTTCATTCCAGCCAAGTCCTTGGGGGAGACTGAGAATGGAAGGCAGGAGGGAGTCGGCAAGGGACTGCTGCTCCTAGGACATCTGTCTATCATGCTGCTGGGCTTCTGGCCCTGGCAAACAAGTTATTCCCTGCTTTTGATGGGATGTGGCACTCCCTAGTGGCTTTGATCTTGTTGGCTCTCCTGAGTTGCAGCCAGATCATCTCACAAGGTTCACTTCTTAATCACACCCTGCTTGTGTTTCTAGAGCCACAAAGCACTGAAACCACCTGTGTTACACCCAGCACACACAGGCATGTACACGGCACATACCTTGCATGCCTAACATGACATACACCAAAACATCACAGTGCATACCAGAAACTGAATAACACACATCTCAACACATCACAGTGCATCACACACATGCACAGATAATGTACCTTCTACACATGCACACGTGTGTACACGTAAACGCGAATGTAAACAAGCACTTACACCAAAGCTTTCATCTGTGAACATCTGCTGCCACCTGGAGGTTTGAATGTGGATGAAGATGCTCAAAATCATCTTGAAATCTTAAAATTAGATCTTGCTTAAGATCCTAAGCTCTTACGATCTTGCTGCTTGCTTTTGAAATTTGAAGTTCTGGGAAATTCCATTTAGAAAAAAATATGTGCAGTAGTTGAATAATGTATCTTCAGTCTTTATTTCATAGAATCTTGTTCTGTTTTCTGAAACTCCCAAGATCTCAGGGAGTGGATATGTACATCATCTCTCTCTCTCTCTCTCTCTCTCTCTCTCTCTCTCTCTCTCTCTCTCTCTCTCTCTGTGTGTGTGTGTGTGTGTGTGTGTGTCTGTATGTCTGTCTGTCTGTCTGTCTGTCTGTCTGTCTGTCTGTCCTGGGAAGGCATTCTTACTACCTCAGTAAGAATTCCAGTTCAGGAAATGCCCAGGGTTATGGAGCAGTTGCAAGATAAACAGCTGGGGATTCAGTGGGAAGGTTAAGTTCCACTTGCAACATTATGTAGGTCACGTTTTCTGAGAGATGGGGAAAGCCTGCTTGGAAACGATAAGCATGGATTCTTCTGTCGTCCTGAAGAGTGGCCTATTGTGCGTCAGAGCTGAAGACTGTGGTATGCACCAGGAACCAAGGATGATTTTTTTTTTTTTTCTGTAAAGACTCAGGTGGTAAAAGCTTCAGCTTGATGGATCATATGGTTTCTGTTACAGTTGTTTTCCCTGAACATGGCCAAAGTCCAGCCATGCTTAGGAATTCCAAAGAGTACTTTTCATGAAATTTTCACTTGTCATGAATTATTCTTTTTTCATTCATTCATTCACTCATTCACTCGCTTACTCTCACTCACTCATTCATTTAATAAATCTAGAAGCCATTCATCTTTGGCAACAGTTCACTTCACTGGATTTCTATTTGTGATTGTGGGATAGGAACTAATCTATGATCATATCATCCTGAATACGCCTATCTCATATAGAATGACTTTGGTATGTCCTACATGATTATGTGTATTTTAACCACGCTGCATGTAAGTGTCCTGTTACATTGCCAGTTGAACAATTGATATCTTGTTTCTGGATTTTAACGGTGGGCACAAGATCCTTTCTCCTAGTGAAGCTAATGAGCGGGCAATTATTTTTTCTATCAGGACAGGTGCTGAGGCCCACTGTCAGCGCAGACTCTTCCCGGGGCTCTTCTGATGATCTCACCCACGATTTGAGGCCAGACTATCCAGACAGCGTAACTCTCTGATTGGCAGCTCAAAGAAGTGATTAGAGTAACAGTTTGGGATGGTGTGTCTTCTTTTCTTTCACTGTTGCTTTAAAGATTATGTCTGGAATGCTGTGGAGACGTCAATGTGTAGGTAGGTGACAGAAAAGTCGCACTGAGCAAGGTTCACACATCATGGTCATGTGAGGTCTTGAGAAATGTTGAAACTTAAGAACCATGTTCTTGAACTGGTAAGGCAACTCACCACATAAAGGTGCCTATGGGAAAACCTGGATACATGGAGGGATGAGAGAACTGGACTCAAAGGAGTCAAAGTTGTGTTTGGACCTCCACATGCACACGATAGACCTTCAGATGCATACCACATGCGCACATGTGTCCCCTTTCTATTATTCTAACAAATGGTTGAATGACTAAAATAAATAATAACATTTAAAAAATATGGAAAAAAAGAACCATGATCTTGAGACTGGTGCATTGGCTCACTTGGTAAAATGGTTGCCTTGCAATCATGAAGAACTGAGTTTAAGACCCTACACCTTACAAAAGGCTAGATGTTGTGGCACTTACCTAAATTCTTACCGCTGGAGAGATGGAGACACAGGAACCTTATACTCACTGGTCAGCCAGTCTAGTCAAATTAGTGAGTTCTAGTTCCAGTGAAAAAACTTTTCTCAGAAAATAAGGTGAAAAGCAATTGAGGAAGAAACCCAAAATCAATCTCTGGCCTCTACAGGTGCACACACCTGCACACACAACAACACACATATGCTTCCTTCAATATAAACATGTATATGTGTGTGAATACACACATAAATCACATTTGCTTATGTTTTTCCCTCTGGCTATTAAAGTTTTCCCTTTTAAGAGTCTCAGTCAGCATCTAATGAGACAGTTAATTATACATTTCCTATGAACAACTTAAAAACATGGAAATAAGAAATAGCTAAACTTCCTCAGTTTTTCTGATAAGTTCTAAGCTCTTAAGATCAGAGATTCTTACTCTTTTGCCTTTAATGAGTGCTTTCTTGCTTAATATGTACCCGCCTCTTTGATCTTCATAATGTATTGGATTTGAGGACACGAAGCCCAATCCAAGGTTGAGATAGGGTAAGCAAAAGTTGGTGGGACCTAATAACACTGGTTCTTTGTTTTGCCAGATGGATGATCTCAGAGCTCCTTTAGCCTGGGTTTCAAAGATTCTATAATATTCTGGATGGGATACTGAATTCTTAGCACTATAATTTACATGATTCTCATGGTGAGATATTTCCAATTCATATAGCCCCAGTTTACAGCAACATTAGCTAGTATCCTTTTGTACCAGATACGAGAGGATGCTTGAGATCCTTCCACAGGCAAGCCCTGTAGACAGAATCCATCTTTTCCCAAGGCCCCAGCCTGTGATCTCTACACAGCTCTCTGCTTGATGTCTCAGTTGGATTCTAAGAAGATTTATTACTTTCAGAGTTCCTTGCTAAGTGAATCATTTGGCCAGGCACTCTGTCTCCTTGGCAACACAGTCATTTTCCACATTAAATGAGTACTTATGTTGGCCTAATCTCCCAGCAGGCCAGCTGCCTGCCACCTAGTGATAGGGTTGTCTTTCTTGTAAATCTCAATTATCTGAGAAGGTCTATTGAAAAGCCAGGTGTCTAGAAAAGTGTGTTCAGGTCTGCCAAGACCCTGGCCTCCACATGTTCCCAAGTATAATGGAGATTCTATAAATCTTTTAGAGGATGACACTGTGGTACTGTAAGCTGTCAGGACTACTGATGGGGTGTGTTTTACAGCTAATCTGGATGCCTAGACTGGGTATAATAGGGACACCAGTGATCCTACAAAGTCCCCAGAAGACTTGGTTAGGTGGCACCACATGTCCTGCCTGTATATTCACACTCATACAAAGAGATTCATGAGCAACACAGCTGAGTGAAGGCCTGCAGTTCT
Organism: Typhlomys cinereus; assembly: GCA_023101885.1. Classification (NCBI taxonomy): domain Eukaryota; kingdom Metazoa; phylum Chordata; class Mammalia; order Rodentia; family Platacanthomyidae; genus Typhlomys; species Typhlomys cinereus. The sequence goes on from JALPQD010000192.1 coordinate 308,791, forward strand.
ATCCATGTTCTCATTCTTGAAATTGACAAAGATATTCCTTCTATGGTCTGAATGCCTTTGTCTTCCCAAGATTCGTAGGCTGAAAATCTGATCAACATTGTGATTATATTTTGGGATAGGGCCTTTAGGAGGTGACTGAGAGTTCCTTGTATTATAAAAAGGATTGGGCTTTGTTTCCACCTCTAGAGATATAGACTTCTGTTTTCATAAGCTTCCCAGTTTATGAGATTATGTTATAACTTCCAAATGGATAAAAACTTTTCTGTACACAGTAAAGAGCATTTTGTGGATGTGAACAAGCTTAGGATTGAGCTGGAAAGGTAATTCTACCTTACCTGGTATCTCACTAAGTAATATCACAAGGAACTTCCAAGAAGGAAGCAGGAGTGTTGGAACCAGAAAAGATGTGAGAATGAGTCGATGAGTCATACATGACTCTGCTTTGACTCTCAATTCCATACTCAGGAGTTGAGGTCATAAGGAAAGCATGCAGACAGCCCCTAGGAGCTGGGAGACAGGGTAAATGCTTCTTCCCCAAGTCTCCCAAAGAGAATTCAGCCTGCAAACACCTTAAGTTTTATCCACTGGGTCTAATTTCAACCTTTGATTTCCCCAAACTGTAAAATAATCTATAGCTGTTGTTTTAAGCCACATCATCATAAACCGTGTAGATCAGATTGTCTGACATTCCATCTCTGTCTTTCTTTAGGAAGAACTTTTAATTTATAACAATTACATTTGCCTTACTGCTATTTTAACATTGTTTCCATGTTTGAGTGTCTCCTAACTCATGATGAAATGTGTCCACCGTACTGATTATTTTATTGCTTGTTAAGAGGTAGTTAGATCATGAGGCCAGAATCCTCACAAGTAAGTTAGAGTTGTTTTTACAGAGGTAGGTTAATTGCTCCAGAATGGGCTCCTGAGAGGGAAATGAGTTGGGCCTATTTTTTTTTTTTTTTAAATAGGATGGAGTCATTTCTTTTTTTTTTTTAATTTTTTTTTATTATTGTTATTTATTCACCTGTGCGCATGTGCGTGTGTATGTGCGCGTGCGTGCGTGTGTGTCTGTATATGTGTATGTGTATGTGTAGAACCACGGACGAATTCGCGAACCACCATGGACGCCTCCACCTCCTTCTGCCCTGGGATTCACAGGCTCCGCCCTACCAGGACCAGAAGCGCAGGCCGCCCCGCTTCCGCCTGGCGTCTATACGTGGGATCTGGGATCCGAACTCAGGACCTTCTGCTTGCAAGGCGGAGGCTTAACCCCTGAACCACCTCTCCAGCCCCGAGTTGGGCCTATTAAAGGTCTTCTGCCAGGCTTCCATGAAGGACTGCATCAGAGACTGTCACCATACTCTTGAACATTCCTGAGCGAACACCTGGTCTAGGTCTCTAAACAGCAACAGCAAACCCACTTTCAGGCTTCATGCTACTAGTGTTTTAACCTTATTTTTTGTTTGTTTGTTTGTTGTGTGTGTGTGTGTGTGTGTGTGTATGTGTGTGTGTGTGTGTCACAGGGTACACTATGTGTCCCTGTGGAGGACCAAGAGTGACTTCAAGAATCATCTTGGATCACTTCTACTTTCTTTTTGCTTCACTCTGGCATTTCACCAGCTCTATTCATCGGAGCTGGAAGTGCAGGCTGCTGCCATTTCCACCTGGAATTTTTATGTAGGTCCTGGGCTCTGAACTCAGTACTTTCTGTTTACAAGGCAGAATCTTAACCCCTGAGCCATCTCTCCAGCCCATGCTAATAATTTTTATAGATTATCAATTTATACCTTGTGTAGCCAGAAACCAAGGTTTATAATTATTGCTTCATTGATATTTTCAGTCAAGTAGAAAAAGGAAGAGTTACAAACAAGAACTATATTGTCTTTATTTTTTTTCTTTTTTTTTAAAATTTTTTATTTATTATTTATTCAATTATGCGTGGATGCGTGTGTGTGCATGTGTAGAACCACAGGTGAATTCGGGAACCACCATGGACGCCTCCACATCCTCCTTGTTTACTCTGCCCCGGGATTCACAGGCTCCGCACTATCAGGACCGGAAACGCAGGCCGCCCCCGCTTCTGCCCGGCGTTTATACGTGGGGTCTAGGATCCGAACTCAGGACCTTCTGCCTGGAAAGCAGAGGCTTAACCCCTGAGCCACCTCTCCAGCCCCTATTGTCTTTATTTTTGTAGCTACCTTTCCCAGTGCTTTTATTTCTTGGTGTAAGTTTTAGTCACTGTTGGTTTCCTATTAATGTAATAGCTGGTTCTATTCTTTTTTTTATATAATACATTTTTATTATTATTTCAGCTCATACAAACTAATAGGTACACCATTTCCCTTCCTCCCTCTTCCTCCCCCCAACCCCCTGCTCCCCCTCCCCTCACCCCTCCTTCCGCATCCCCCCCCCCCGTGCCTCCCGCCCCAATTCCTAGAGTCCTTTCTTGTGCATGCCTGACTCTCCTCTGGGCCCTCCTCTCCGATAATGTACAAGGACCCAGTGGCCTTTCCCTGAACCCTTTCCTGTGTTCCCCTTAAGCATAGGAACACTACTGTGGCTGTCAATCCCTAGCCTCCAAGAATCTTGATGCCTTTAGCAGATGCTAGACTTTGTGAGGTCAATAGTGTGTTGGACATTGCGCCGGGCATGCAATGTCCAATTATGATTGCTTCGGCCCTAACTTGTGTGCAGTGTCTTGCAAATCATTGCTTCTCCCATCCTTTTGCTCTTACAGTCTTACCGCCCCCTCTTCCGCAAATGTCCCTGAGCTTCAGGATGGGGAAAGATTAGTCTGGCCTAGTTCTAGGCGGTTGATATAGAGTCTCTGAAGTTCTGGATGGATAGTGGTTTGTTGATTTTCTTTTGCAGTTTTGTTACTTCTGTAATGCCCTTCACTCCATCGTGATGGGCACTGTATGTCACCCCCTGGCCAGAGACAAAAAGCTGTGAAACTGGAGTCTTATTATAAGAGCACATTCAAGGGTAGATGTAATACTTATACCCAAAAGTGGAATTGCAGGGTCATATGGCATTTGGCAATGGGAGGGGTCAATCACCCATTTGCAAAATGGTTACTTTTTAATCTGCCGGACTATATGCCCTCCCCTTCTGGTGAGTTCATACCCCCTTAGTTGTAAATGATCAGGAACGAACGTCTGTGAACTTAACCAGGTGTCACATTACTTACTTGCAGTACTTGATGGAGGCCTATTTTCTCTACTGTAACATGGTCACTTCTCTCCTTATTTCTGGTGTGGCCCTCCAACCCCATCCCTCCTGTTCATAATCCTTGCAATTATTGTAGGTAATACATTGGTTCTATTCTTTTAAGTTTATTTATTTATTTACTGTTTATAGGAAAAGTGAACCAGTGACAATTTTTTCTCAGGTTACTATTTTATCTTAGTCTCTATGAATCTTTCATTGGCAAGTTTGATCTTTGCTTCGGCACTTGACTGGCTTGGTTGTTGATGAGAAATCAGATATTAACCTCATGGACACTCCTCTGCCTATGACGAGTCCCAGTTTAATTGCTGCTTGCTAGATTCTTTGTCTTTTGTTTGTATGATTTTAATGTATTTAGATATGAATATTGCTGAATTAATTCTATTCAGAGTTCATTGAGCTGCTTGGTTGTAAAGACTGATGCTTCTCTTCAGATTTGGGGAGTTTGTAGCTATAATCCTGCCTCTTACTGTGATTCATGCCTGGGCATGCCTCAACTCTCTAAAGCTCTGCTCGTTTTTCCTTTCTCTGTTTCCCCTCTCTTACATAAAGGTTAATCTCGGTTAAGCCGTCCTCGGGTTTATGATTCTTCTGCCTGCTAAACTGTGCTTTCGAGTTCCTCTAGTGAACTTTTCATTTCAGTGTTGCACATTTCAACTTCAGAATTTCTGCAAGTGAATTCTTTCTGTCTGCTGAGGTTCTCATTGGTACCTTTCCCTTACTTCCTTGACAGTTTTCTTTAGCTCTTCCAAAATCTTTAGATGGTTTGTTTGGAACCTTTATCTGATAAGCTCTATGTCTGGACTCCCTCAGGGCTTTTTTTTTTCTTTTTCAAGATAACAAAGGGTAAAATTTATTTTAAAGAAAAGGTGGAAAAATATCAGTAATTGTGAATGGGTGATAGGACAGTAAGACTGTGTGGAGAAACAGAACCCAGGAAAGGAACCAGCAGCACATAGCTCCTTCTTACCTTGTAGGTCCTCATCAGTAAGAGAAGAAGAAGAAATCTTATCTAAAAAATTAAATCAAGGGTCCCTTGTAGCAGTCCTACCCACAGGAGACTCCTATAGTATTCATGAGCCTCAAGTTCTGTTGGTGATTCTGGTGAGGCAATGATTCTTCTCACAAAGGCCATCAGTGGAGTGAAGGTTCATTGTCTCAGGGGCCTTTTCTGTTACCATCTTTCCCTCTAGTGCATGAATCACTTTTTTTTGTTTCTTTTCCTGTATCATGCTTTTCATTAAAAATTCAGCAATTCCAGAACTCAGAGTTTTTCCTTTCCTCAGGGATGGTCGTTGATGTTTATTGTCATTGCTGTTGTTCAGTCAGTGAGATTTCAGAACTAATTCTGTAATTTACTGTTACGTTTGCACATTGAAGTGTCCCTTCTACTAGTCAAGGACCAAGTTACTACTGAACAGAGATTTTCTTCAGTGACTGAGAGCAACATGTTCCCCATTCTTTCTATGTTATGGGTAGGTCTGCGTATATGTTGGGACTTGTTGGGACTTTGACATTCCTTTCCTTTCTATAGATAACAACTGTACCTTTGTCCTCCTTTTCTTCATACAAAGTTAGAAGTCATATTCAGAGATATATGCTGGGGATTTAGTCAACATGCTCTGTCAGTTACTCTTATTTGTTGCCCTGAAAGAACACCCAAAGTCAAGCAACTTAAGGGAGAAAGGGAGATTTATTCAGCTTATGGTTCCAGAGGGACACACAGTTCTTCATGGAGGAAATGGCTGGCAGAAGCTGGAGGAAGCCTAAGTTGCTGCAGATGTATTAGAGGCTGAGGGCTGCTGCTGGTTTTAGAGCAGACTCACTCAATTCAAGCAAACCCACCCCTGTGACTACCTTCCTTCAGCAAGGCTCCACCTCCTAAAGGTGCCATGATTTTTCCCCAGCTAGAAATTCAAATACATGAGCCCGCTGGGGGGCAACTCACATTTCAAACCATGATACCTACTTACAAATTGATGTGAATGTGTACGTTTTTAGAGTTCAGAAATATTTCAGGGACTTAAAAACCTTACACAAATGTCTCATTCTTTAAATCAGTTCTCTCTTTTCAACACACATTCTTCTGAGGATTGAATCTAGACCTCAGATTTGTATTCAGGTTCTTATCCACTGAGCTGTTTTGCCAGCCTCTTCCTAGACTTTATTTATAAGTTCTTGTTTTTAGTCTGCAGCTTGCCCAACTGTTTTCCTCTGTCTGAGGCAGCCGTGATGCTCCATGGTTACGACCTGGAGGAGAAACTACTAGATTAGGGGAAGTTTTAGATTAACAGATTTGTGCCTTCTTCTTCTTCTTCTGGTCCCTGCAGGCTGCTAGAGCAGTGGAGGGGACAGGAGAAAGCAAGCTGAGATGTGCTAGTACTTATTTTTATTTTATCCAGGATACATTAATCTTATTTTTGAAATGACACTACAAATACTTGACCCCTTTGTTTAATTTTCAGAGTTCTGAGAAAGCTAGCCCTGCCACTGGTTGCCAATGGTCTCTGCTTTGCAAAGGCTTTTAATCACAGAGTCATCCGCCAACCCTAGGTCTCCTTGTTTTGATGGAGGAGATTTCTAGGTGACTTGGCTTACTGGTCTCTGTGACTTCATCAAATAAAGTTAATTTTAGTTTTTATGTGTTAATTAATGAATGCATTTATTTTTGCTCTGCTGGAGATCAAACTCAGGGCCTTAGGAAACAAAGCAAGTGTCCTGCCACTGAGCCATATCCACAGCCCTAAACCAAGTATATAACAGTATTTCTATTCCAGCATGTAATCAATGTAAAATTCATAGATTATCATTTTACTTTTTGGTTTTATATTTTTATAGACAGGGACTCCTGATGTAACTCAGGCTGCTTTCAAACTAGAATTCTTCTGCCTCAGCTCCTTAAGTACTAGGGAACAGTTTCTCTTTTCATACAAAATCTTCAGCCCAACCTGTGTTTTACATGGAGGGAATCTCTGGACTGGCCACAATCCATCATATGTAGCTTGTGGCAGTATTGACAGCACAGGTTTGAGCCATAATCTTAGGTTCAGCATTTTTAGTCCACTCTGCTTGACATAAATTAAAAAATTAATGTCAAAAATGATTAAGTAGTCTTGTGCAAATTGGAAAGGGGAATACAACACAAAAGTAAAACCACAGCAAAATATCATTTTTAGATTTTCAATCTATTTAGACATTTAGACATTTAAAAAATTTAGACATTTAAAAAATATTTTGTGCTTCTCCTTCTCCAGTAGAGATATGACTGTCTAGTCCAATAATGTTGTCTCGATCATGTGATTTGCACTATTGGACTCTGTACAGAAACATAGACTTGGTGAGATCTTGCTGTGCCACTAGAATTGTCACAGAAGCAGTCTGGGATCACCGCTGTGCCAGGAAAGAGTTTCAGACAAATGGGGTAGATTTAACCCGATGAATTTCTATAGTCAAATGCAGCCTACTTTGGTTTGCCCTAGTCACTGTCAGAGAGTACGTGAGGTATGTTATAATGTTACTGCTGACCATTCAGTTGCTTATTATGCAGATTAACTATACAGATAGCTAACAAACAGATCAGTGAAAAGCAGGTTCTGGGCTAGGGAGATGGTGTGATGGTAAAGTGCCTGCCATACATGCCTGAGAACCTGTGGTCAGATCTCCAGATTTCATTTAAAAGCTAATGACAATGACAAGTGCCTAAAACTCTAGTGATGGGGAAAAAGGGGGAGAAAAGATCTCAGGAATTCCCTGATCAATTTAGTCAAAAGTGTGAACAAAGAGATTCAGTGAGATGGCTCAGTGGCTAAAGTACTTGCCACAAGCAAGAAGATTGACTAGAGTCAGATCCCCAGATCCCATATAAATGCTGGATGAGTGTGACAGCCAACTTGCAATTCAGCCTCAGAAAGCAGAAAATGGGAATTGCTACAGCTAAAGGGCCATTGAAACCCATTCAATTCATTAACTCTGGAGTTCATTAGAGACCCAGCCTCAAAAGAATAAGGTGGAAGAGGGATCCAGGATGATTCCCAATATCAATCTCTAGTTTCCACATTTATGCACACACAAATGTGCACCCCCCACAAGTGAACATACACACACATATATACTCATTCACACTACACATATACGACATAAAATTGGAAAAAGAAAAAAAAAGCAAACTGGAAAAGTGATAGAGGAAGACACCCATTATCAGCCTCTGGGCTCTACACATATTTGATTACATGGACAAGAACACGCACACAGACACATGCCCATACATGCATGCAACACAGACACACACAAATATAGAAGCAGAGGTGCACTTAGGAGTTTGGATCCCTTTCTCAGTGTGTGAAGAAATAGTTCATTTCTCTATCCATTGCTTCCTTCTTTGTAAGGTGCAGATGGGTGGGGTCTGTGTTTCCTGTAGCTCCAGACTAGAGGAAAAGCCTGTGACTGGGGTATATAGTTCTTGCACACACAGTCAACCCAAGCAAATTCTACTTGGACAGGCATTTCTATATTCATATTCCAGGAATCCAAACATGTCACTTGGCCCACTGCTTATGGAACAAAGAAGTGGGTTCTCAGGAGAGATGAGGGTGAATCAAGGTAACAACATCACTTAAGCTGTGATCTCATCCCCCATTACAACTGACCAGCCACTTACAACTAATAAGGTTTTGTGGCCAGCAAGAGCACAGCCATGACACCACATCATAGATACCATTTACCAAGTGTAGTGATGGTGGCACCTTCCAGTGTCTTCTAAAGGCTTCATAGAGCTTTGATTTTCTTTCTGTAATTTTCTGAAAAGTGAAAAATGTACAGAAAAAATCCCAGGAATAAAATATACATTAGAGAAAGCAGGATCCTCTTCCATGTTCTCAGCTCATGTAGTTGAGCAAGTTTCACCACAGGAGCCTGTGGGTCAAGCTCACTGGCACTCATCTTGTGTCATGGTTTGAAGTGTGAATTGTCATCCATAGGTTCATGTGTTTGTCCTTAGTTAATGCTTGGGCAGGTCATGGCACCTTTGGGTGATGGAACCTTGCTGGAGGAAGGTCTGTCGCAGGGGTTGGGCCTTGATATTGGTTAGCTCTCTCTTGTTCTGCTAGGAGTCTGCTCTCTCAGCCTACATGGTGTCTGTGGTGACCTAAGCCTTCTCCAGCTTCTGCTGCCTGCTGTGCCTTTTCACCCATAAAGGATTACATCTCCCTCTGGAACGTAAGCAAAATAAAACTCTTTTCTTCCTTTAAGCTGCTTGATTTGGGGAGCATGAAGAGTAACGGAGACATCCTGGCTCCAGAATGCTGCTGGCTTCTTGTTTTGGGTGGCTTCCACTGCAGGATTCTTGGAGGGCCACTGTCAGCTCTGCTGTTTTACTGGGAGGATGGCCTCCTAACCCTAGGCAGCCATGAACTCTTCAGGCAGGGGAAGCAGCTGATGCCTGGGGACCTTCAAAAAGGCAGCCTCTTCTTACGGGAAAAGCAGGCCAGACAGAGAGACATTATGGAGAAGATGAGGAAGAAAGAGTCATGGAGAAGAGCGATGATTTATGTGTCCTTTGAAAGTATGACTGTGTTTGTGCTTCCCAGTAGTGTGACTCAGCGTTTGGTCAGGAGCAGTTCCTTACTGTAGGCTGCTTTTGGCTTGGGTTTTCCATTTGCCTCATAGTCGTTAAGGAAAAGAAAAAAAAATCCTTGCTTCTTCTTTAACTTATTTCTGATCCTCCTATCTTCACTTTCCAAGTACTGGGATAACAGGAGCATGTCACCATGCCTGGCTTATGTGGTGCTAGGGATCAAACCCAGAGTTTAATGCACATTAGTCACGCACTCTACCAACGAGCCGCATCTCCAGCTCCTAGATTCCTTATTTCTACTACACGCTTTCTTTAGAATGCAGAGACCACACTGACTGAAGCCTGTGTCAATACACTGCTGTGTATAATAGTATAGATGCATCAGTGGATACCTGGGAAAGGAGTGTAAATACCTCTTGTTCCTTGGCCTGCTGCCACAGTGCTTCTAATCTCACTGTGTGAACATCATATCTACATATTCTCAGTAATTTATAAGACAGCCCAACAAGGGATCAAGTCTTCATGTCTATGACCTTTCTCTTGATAGTGGCCATTATACCCAAACATCTGTTAAGATTCCCTTGCATCACGATTTTACAGTATCCCTGGGCTAGAGAGATAATTCAGGAATTAAGATTCTGCCTCACGATTAGAAAGACCTGAATTCAGATTACAGATCCCATATAAAAACATCAGGTGGAAATGGAGGCAGCTTGTACTTCAAGCTTTAGATGGAAGAGCCTTGAGAATTCCAGAGTAAAGCAAAAAAGGAGGACGGGTAATCAGATTGATCCCTCCTGAATGAGGAGTACAGCTTTAGATGGGCCATTCCAGAGTAAAGCAAAAAAGGAGGACGGTAACCAGATGACTCCAGTCACCCTTGGGCCTCCACAAGCACACACACACACACACACACACACACGCACGCACAAACACGCATGCACGCACACGCAAATGTTAAAAATAGTACAGAACCCTTCAAATGCAAGCCTGCATGGTATCTGTGGTGACCTAGGCCTTCTCCAGCTTCTGCTGCCTGCTGTGCCTTTTCACCCATAAAGGATTACATCTTACATCTCCTTTTGGAACATAAGCAAAATAAAACTCTTTTCTTCCTTTAAGCTTCCATTTAAAGAAGACGCCTCATTTCCGTAGCTAATTTTGGATATGTTTGCTATAAATGAAGTGAAAGATTCTCAGTGCTACTTAATTTTGCCATGTTGCCTCTTGAGTGAGGAACTTACTCTGAAACAGCTATTTTGATTTGGGCAAAGAGGATACTTCCTCTGGGAAAAGTCTCATGAATAACTAATTGGTGCAAATGTACCAATGCCTCAATAAAGGAGGAAACTCAGGCCTTGGCCTTGATCAAATTAACAGGCTGATAGAAAGCTCATGTTCCAATTCTGAACGGTGCTGTTGTTTTTAGTAGCAATGAGAAATCAGGAACCAAACCTGCCAAGATCTTCACATTCCAAATAACTAAGATCCCAAGAATCTCTTGCCTTTCCTAGGCTGCTTTCATGTCATGATGTCATGATGGTTCTGGGGCCCATTCAGGGATCCAAGCCATGACTCACTCGTCTGAACACACCTGCTCCACTGGATCTGAGTCAGTAAATACTGTCACTGCTGCTGCCATCTGCATTTATAGGAAACGCTGCCCAGACAGAATTGTTGATTTGCAACACAGTACGGTGCTCCCAGAAAACAAATTGAAAAAAGTTCTGTTCTCCAGATCCTGGTTTTTTTCTGAAACAAAAATAGTTTCAATCCCAGAAAATGTGACAAATGTTTCCAGGATCCAGGGTGACACTGGAAGGCGTGATGCTCAGCGTGGTGGTTTTTCTCCAGTTAACGTTTGTGGGTTTGTATCTAGTCAGTCGGCTGTTAGGGGAAATCAAGTTGGACTCCAGAGTTGGAAAAGTGTGCTCCTTAGTGTTCTTATCTTTCCTAGTCTCAGACCTTAGCTATCATGGTGTGACAGGTTATAGGTGTCAACTTGACAATTGAAAGTTCAAGCCCTGAGCAATCCTGCAGGAGATTATTTAATTGAAAAAGGAAGCCCTGGCCTATGGTGTCTGGGATTTTTCCTTAGGCAGGTGGAAAAGATGAAGGGAGCTGGCCAGTAAACTGGCATCCTTAGGCATACTTGGATAGATATGCAGGTCTGGCGAGTGAGGTTCGCCCCTCTCTCAGCAGTCCTGTGGATATGGTGTGTCCAGTTCCTTCTGCCTCTGGTATCGATGTGGATTTTGCTGCCAAGATTGATTAAGAACTGCAATCAGGGAATCAGGATGAGAACAAATCTCTTGTTCTTCCTTAAGCCATTTTATCATGTATTTATCAGCAGCATACAGGGTAACTGTAACACATAAGGTATTTCCAAGTTTAAAGCTCAACCATGATCTTGAACTACATGAATATTTTACAATTTAAAGTACATACTGGAGATAACACTTTGCTTTCTGTTTTATGTGTAAAGAGTATAGGCATGCTTGTATCCATGTAGGCATGTGTGTAAATGCATGTGAGAGCCTGAGGTTGATGGGAGAATCATCCTTGATTATTCTTCCATTTACCCACAAGGTCTCTACTCAAATCCAGAACTCACCAATAGGGCTAGTTGGCTAGCCAGCTTGCTCTGGGGATCTATCGTTCACCTGTCTTCTAAGGCTGGATTACAGGTGGACTGCCATGCCACCTTTGTCCATGTGTGCTTTGTTTGCAAAGAAAACACTTTAACCATGGAGCCATATCCCTAGCCCTTTTTCCTTTTTGCTTTGGAGTGTGTATATGTGTATGTGTGTGTTCATGTGTCCTCACATGTGTGTGCTGGTGTCAGTATGCATGTGTGCATGTAAGCCAGAATCAGTGTGAGGTGTCTTCATCAATAACTCTCTACCTTATTGATACAGAATCTCTCTGACCCTAACCTCACAGCTCACTTTGGCGACATTTGCTGGCTAGCGAGCCCTAGGAATTCTTCTGCCTCCCCCTCCTCAGTGTTGTGATTAGAAGTGTTTGCCACTGTGCTAGGGATTTTAACATGGGTACTGGGGATTCAAACTCAGGTCCCCATGCTTACACAGCATGCGCTACATCAGCTGAACCATCTCCCCATGATTGATTAAGAATTACAATCAGAGAATCAGGATGAGGACAAATCTCTTGTTCTTCCTTAAGCCATTTTATCATGAATTTATCAGCAGCATACAGGGTAACTGTAACACATAAGGTATTTCCAAGTTTAAATCTCAACCATGATCTTGAGCTACATGAATATTTTACAATTCAAAGTACATTTGCTTTGGACACAGATATTTAAACCCAAACCATATCTCATCTTTTCATTTCTTGAACTTTGCTTCATTCTCTGAAAGGCTGATAAGAGCACACTTTTTTTTTTTGAGTATATCAGTAAATTTATTTAAATTTGTCAATTTCTCATGATCTTTTTTTTTTATTTCAGCTCATACAAACTTATTAGGTACACCAGTTCCCTCCCTCCCTCCTCCTCCCCCAGTACTCCCTGCTCCCCCTCCCCACCCCTCTCCCTCCCCATCCCCCAGTGCCTCCCACCCCAATTCCCAGAGAGTCCTTTCTTGGAGCACACTTTATTTTAACATGGCTTTTTCATGATGTTTCTCCTGTATCTGCCATCTCACTTTTGTCTCTGCTTACACATCACTTATTCTTTCCTGCAGGTGACCTCCTGAACACTTTGGCCTGTCTTTTCTGTTCTCATGTCTAGACTTGTATCCTTCTTTAGGCTCAGGCATGTGTCACTAGGCACATATGAAGAGTGTCTTACGATGCAAACAGAAGCTGACCTTGGTGCTAAGCACAGAGAGCCTCATGCTGGACATCCTGTCTCTGTTCTGTTGCTGGAATCCTATATATTTGGCTCTGAACCATGTGCTCAGGTGACTCTTTCAAGTTATGCTAGAATGTCCTATGATTATGTCTGGCTCAACTTCCTGAGTGTAGCAGGCCAGTAGAGCTTTTCTTCCAATCTTTCCTTGAAGTGGCCCTCGGCTTTACCCCATTCAAATGCCCTGGTTTTGCACAGCAGTCTTGAGGTTATATCAGAGTGGCACAGTGAGTGCCTAGTTAAGATCGTAGAACATCACTCCTAAGCAAAGGCCTCCTCTGCCTGCAGACTTACCACTGATGTGGCCAGAGCCCTGAGGGTCCTACAGGCTGCCTGTACTTTTCTGAAGGCTGCGAGGCTGATCAGGAATCCTGTGATAGTTACCCTTCCTGCTGGCAACCACTGCCTCAGTTGCTTCTACAGGGCAGCCTGGGACCCTAAGTATCCATTCTATGCAGCCTCCTTACACCCTAACCATATATTTGTTGGAAGCATAAAATTATCAAACTTTTCTTTGGGGGTTGTTTTTCTTTCCTTCCTAGCCTCTGCGAAACCCTAGCTACTAGTATACTTTCTATGGTGCCATCCTAATTGTTCTTTGGCATCCTGGTGGAAAAAGAAACGTGCATGATTCCTGACATAAAGAAGAACTCACCTGGGCTTGAGGAGTAGGAATACATGAGCTGTACATGCACTTGAATGTGGAAACAGAGAAGGGGAAAGACACACACAGAAAGAAGAGAGAGAGAGAGAGAGAGAGAGAGAGAGAGAGAGAGAGAGAGAGAATACAAATAGAGACAGAGAAGTGGAGAGATGGGCAGACAGAAACAGAAACAGGGAGACATAGAAACAAAGAGAGATAGATATCCCAAGAGAAACAGAGACACACAAACTTCTCCATTTATATTTACTTCCTAGTACCTGCACAACTGATGTCAAAATAGCATCAAGATGTTGACAGATCACAGACAGACATTCACGCATTCAGCACCACCCAAGAACATTTCCAACAATCAAGAGGTACCTCACTAAAACCCAGGAAAGAATGGGGGTATGTGATTAGCATAAGATTTTCATGGGAGGACAAAGAATAGGGAGGATGATGCACATCTTTTTAAATAAAGATGTGAACTGGATAAATCCAGGAAAGCAGAAGTTCCGCTAATTTGTTATGCATTTCATCTCTTCAGAAACTGAACAGAGTGACAAGCTGAGGGTCACTGAGATTCAGGTGGTCGCCACCCAACATAGCTAGAAATTCTGAGTGCCTTGGCCAAATGCAGATCCACAGAGTGTCCTGAAGGCAGTATGACTTCTGCAGTGCAGGCCTTAGAGCACTGGCTATAATACCTGAGGTCATTTGAAGCTGGGAAGAATCAGTGAGATGTCGCTCTCAGATGACTCAGTGGAGAATAGGGGAAAGGCCAGTAAGACGACTGGCTGCCATGGAAGCTCTAACTTTGGCCATCCTCAGAAGGGAAATGGACAATTGATCTCCCTACTTGACTCTATGTCCCTTGGAACCTCTATGTACTCCATTCTTTGACTTGTAAAATGTTTGGAACAGGGCACTGGGGATCAGCTCAGTTGGTAAAGTGCTTGGCATGCAAGCATGAAGACAGGGATTTAGATACTAGTGGCACATGCTTGTAATCCCAGTAGTAGGGAGGTAGAGACAGGATGCCTCCAACTTGATGGCCAGCTAGCAATTCTAGCTGGTTCAGTGACCTGCAGGTTCAGTGACAGACCCTGTCTCATGACAACGAGGTGGAGAATGATTAAGAAAGATGCCAAATATTTTCCTTTAGCTTCCATATGCATACATATATATGTATACATATATTTGCACATGGATGTGCATACACATACTTGAACACACACACGTTTGGGACAGAAAAGATGTGTAGAGATATATACTGAACTGGGTCAGAGAGATGGCTCAGGGATTAAGACTCTGCATTACAAGCAGAAGAACCTAAATTTGGATCCCAAGTCCCACATAAAAGTGCCAGGTGGAAAGCAGCAGCCTGCATTTCTTGCCCTGGTGGATGGAGCCTGGAAAATCACAGAGCAAAGCAAAAAGGAGATAAAAGCAATTCAGAATGACACCTAAAGTTACCCTCAGTCCTATACAGGGATGCAAGGTGCCCTCTGATACATACACACACATACAAACACACATGCACGCATGCATGCATGGGTACGCAAAAAGAAAAAAAGATATGCCAAACTGATAAAGAGTTTTTGGCATCAGAGCTGTTCAGATCCAGGGTTCAAAATGTGGTATGCAGTACCATAGTGAACTAGAATATTCCATATGGAAATTACCACACTTCCAACTTGGAAGTTGACAACATGGCTAGATGTGTCCTCTTGTTCATCTTTGAATCAGTTTTACTGCCTTTGAGTTTACTAAACCTGAAATAGTGAACCTGCTGACATTGCTAGGACCATCCCCCTTTCTTCTGGCCCATTTGTCAGGCCCCAGGGGTAAGAGAAGGAGGGTGACATGAGTGAGAGGCTCTGGGGTAAGGAGGATGACATCAGGGCTGGATGTGATTCAGAGCTCTGGTGGTGAGTTTCAGAGACGGAGACGGGAGACCTCAGGCACAGGGACGCTTCCAGTGGGAAGGAGTAGCCTCTCACAAATCCTCAAATCTTACATTATTTTTAACTCTCCAGTGGACCCCAAGGGATGTGAATCACAATGCAAAATTGGGTCAAGGCCTGCTCTCTATCTTAAGGGCCTTGTTTCTCTGCCTGGGTAAGCTGGATAGGATCCTCTTCCCCTTTATTGATGACTGAGCATAAAGGTATCACACACACTCTGTCTTTGCTTCCTCAATATGGTCTTCTCTTTGGGTGTGGTCCACTTACGCTCCTCCTCAAGCCCGACCCTGTCTGCCCTTTATATAGATGCTATAACCACAGCAACCAGCCCCTCATACCCTGACAGATAACCAGTGGTCTTGCATGAAGTTCTGCAGCCTGTGCAACTCAAGGTGGATGGTGGCCTTTCTCTTCCGTCACTGTTCTAGGTGTTTCCCACAGAAATGATACCCTGATGATGCTCCCGACCTTTTTTCTAAAAGGTCTGTTTTGTGCTTCATTGTACTTTCAATGTGTCCACCAGCGGTTTATGTGTGGCAAGCTCTTTGGGTCCTTTAGGTAATAATGCTGCTGGGAGGTAGTGGAACCTTTAAGAGGTGGGCTTCAGTTCAAGGTAATTAAGTGAGACAGAGCAAGGAGGAATTAATGCAGCTCTCAAAGGAACCTAGTTCTTGTGAGAGTAGTCAGTGTGTGTGTGTGTGTGTGTGTGTGTGTGTGTGTGTGTGTGTGTGTGGTGTTTCCCTGAATCTTTCTCGCCTCCTCTCTCAGCAGACAATGAGTCTCTCTCTTTGTATGTGTTACTACTGTCATGCTACCTGCTTGCTATGAGGTGATATGACTAGTGAAGGGTTGTTTATAGGAGACTTTTAAGAACCATCTGTTCAGTGAGGACCATCTATCTTCAGAACCAAAGCTCTGAAACAATTAAACCTCTCTTATTTATAAAGTGTCTAGCATCAGGTATTTTGATCAGTTATCTAACATCTAGCAGAAAGTCTACTACAATAGTCTTCAGTCTTCATAATCTAACTGGAAACTGTTTTTATCCATTAGCCATGCTGGTTCTTTGGCCATGTCAAGTGGTGGCCATGCTTCCCCACAAAAGAAAAATGTGCCTTTCTGGTCCTCCTTCCAAATTCATCAGTCTGTTTCCTTCAGCATGCACTTTTTTTTTAATAGTCCCTGTTATGAGATGACTGGGCCTTCTTTGTGGTATTATAAACTGATTGTTTCCTTCTTTTCTTCTGAGCTTAGCATCTAGTTTGCTGTCTCTCCCTCACTTTCTTTTTTTTTTTATTTCCACTCATACAAACTTAACAGGTACACCAATCCCCCCCTCCCTCCAACCCCCTATCCCCTTGTGCCCTCCTCCCCTCCCCCTTCCTTCCCCATCCCCGGAGCATCCTTTAATGTGCATGCCAAACTCTCCTCTGGGTCCTCCTCTCCGATGAGGTGCAAGGACCCAGTGGCATTTCCCAGAACCCTTTCCTGTGTTCCCCTTAAGCATAAGAACACCACTGTGGCTGTCAATCCCTTGCCTCCCAGGATCCTAGTGCCTTTAGCAAATGCTAGACTTTGTCTCCCTCACTTTCTTAGTCAGCTTTGATGGCTCGTTGTTCACCCACACAAATGTATCTTGACCATATGCTCTATTCTCACCCAAGTCTCATGGTTGAATTCTACGCTTGAGCATCAATACTAGCATGCCCTCAAAATCCTCTACTGGGCGTCTCTCTGACCCCCCAACTGTGTTGTCTAGCTATTTCCTCTGCCTCACCATAATTTCCACTTCACCAGTATTGTCTTTACATCACCATCCCAGTTCTGGGGATCCAACTCAGTCCTCATCCTTTACCGATGGCGCTGCCTGATTTTTGAGCAACCTCCAATTTGCTATCTGGTGAGTTTGTTTGTCTTCACAGGTATGTTTTCATTTCAGATTGTGAATGCTCTTATTTCTATGAGGTGGTGGGGTTCACGGTTTCATTGCACATGGTCAGTCTAAAAGGTCAATGCTCCCTTTATCTCATGTGAACTGGAACACTTCTGTGCACACGTAAGAGGCGGTGGGCCCCTTGGGTTCCTTCTCCTTCTCCTCTTCCTCCTCTTCCTCTTCTTCCTCCTCTTCCTCTTCCTCCTCTTCCTCCTCCTCCTCCTCTTCTTTTTCCTCCTCCTCATCTTTCTAGAGGGCATTTATTTCAATCTATGTGTCAAGGGTCACACTATGAAGCCTACAGGTGACATCAAGATCATCCTGGGTCATTCTGGAGTTTCCCAGGCTCCACTTTTCAAGGCCAGAAGTTCAGGCTGCTGCCATTTCTACCAGGTATTTTTACTCAGGATCTGTGATCCAAACTCAGGTCCTTTTGCTTGTGAGATGAAGGCTTTAACCCCACCAGTCAATTCCACAGCCTGAGACAGTGGGTCCTTTGGTTTCTTAACACCAAAGATTTAGATTGGATCTGGCCCATGTCTCAGTTAGAAAGCAGAGCAGAGCGAAAGGATACACCAGTGCAGTGTAACTTGGTCCTGTAAACTGAGAGATGACTTAAACCCATGTCCTGCCACCACGGTGGGAAGCACAGTAAATTTGCACACTGTCCTCCTCAGAATGCAACTCCTTCCCCCCTGTCATGGGGTGCTTTGACCCCAGGGCAGGCTGCTGTTTTCATCAACGACATTAAATAGTAAGGTGAAAGCTAAAAATAGAAAGCTACATAAAATGTCTCTGAATTGCTTGTTGAATTTGGAACATTTCTGCTGATGGATGTGAAAGCTTTTTTCCTATCACAGCTAGGTGGAGGAATTCAAAAATAGATTCTATTTAGTTTGATATTGTTTAGAAGACTCTAAAAATTCCCTTGAAAAGTGTCTTTGGGCATGTATTTGAGAGAACACAATAAACTGCCAAAAAGACGAAATTTCCCCGGAAATCAAAATAGACATGTTTGTCATAGTTGCTATTTATGCCTCCTAGAAACCTGTCCCTTCCCATCTGTGATTATGTAACAACCCCAGTGTAGTTCTCTCTCTCTCTCTCTGGCCTCATTGGAGGAACTTCTCCCCATGGTGGTCTGAACTGCTGCCGACCACTGTCTGTCTTGACTGGAGGTCCCTGGTGTGACTACCGTCAGCAGGCGTTCTAGCTGCAGTGCCAGTCAGGGCAGCAGAGCACATGGCTTTCTTCATTCTTCAGGATTTATTTGCTAGAAATGTGAAGATCATCCAAAGACACATCACAGGTGAGACAAAGAAGGATGGAACCTGGATGGAGTTCTTTCCTCAGTAATAACCAGAGATGGAGAGATGAGCTTCATACCAATAAATAGGACCTGGCACCTCAGCTTCATTCTAGGTTGCTGTAGCAACACACATGATCCCAGAAGTTTAGTGGGAAGAGAGTTTCACTGGCTCACAATTCCAGGCTTCAGTTCATCACTCTGGGAAAATCTAAGCATAACTTTAACATCAGGATTTTGAAATGGCTATAATATCACATCCACAGCCAAGGATCAAAGAAAGGATAAATACATGGATGCTTTTATCATTTTATACAGTCTAGGGCCTCAAGTCTAGGCTGAGTCTTCCCACATCAATGAATGCAATCAAGACAATCCTCCCAAGGGATGTTCAAATTGACCAATGAGACAAACCATCACACCTAGGGTTACAGAGGCACTGATGCCAGGCCAGCTCTCAACAGCCAGGGAACACTGAAACCACTTAGCTCATGGGCAACAGTGTTTCCGCCAGACATTGAAAGGTAGGGTGAACTCTGACCCAGGCAGATGGAAGTATCTTCAGGAATCTGTATTCAGCACAAAGGAGGATCACCTCTGGAAGCAGAGGTGATCAGCATCACAAGGGTGGAGCCCATTCTGCTGTTCACAAGGGCTTACAGGTTGGAGGCGCTCTGGCACACAGGAGAGTCCATCAGGAAAGGAAACATCTGGCTTGGTGCTCAGAAGCAAAATCCTGGGGGAGGAAAGGATCTGGCCTATTTTCTCTGGTTCACTTCGCCTGAAGGCAAAAGGTAGCTCGTGAGTGTGGAGCTGCACACAGGGCTTGAAGAAGGGCAGAGAGAAGACAGAAAGGAAGGGAAATGGCCACAGATATGCTGTGCTAGGAAAATGATCATTGCCTGCAAGGCATACACAGGTAAATGCAACATAATCCTTGTGCCTGGGCCTTGATGGATGTGGTAACATTTGGCTACCTATATAATTACACCATAAGTTATAAAAGCAGTATACATAGGGTTTTCGAGAGGTGTGATTGAGAAACGATGTATAAAACTATAAGAGAATTTATGATATATAGTTGGAATTCAATCAACATTTGAATATATTATCAGGAACAAAATAATTGTGTTTCTGGACCAGCAAGATGGCTCAATAGGTAAAAGTGACTACTTACAAAACTGGTAACCTGAGTTCAATTCCCAGACCCTATGTGGGAGAAGGTAAGAATTAGTTTCCAAGTATTGTCCTCTGACCTCCACCTATGCACTGGGTTTGCTCTCCTTTTATTTCAGTCCTTTCTCTCTCTTTCTCTCTCTCTCCCTTCTGTCTTACACAAAAAATAAATTTAAAACAATAAGTAGTTATGTTTCAATTTTTTTGTTAATTCCAGTTGTTTTCCAACGTGATTAGCTAACATACACTGCCTGACACCTTGACATTTTTAGCCTTTAATCAATTTAAACAATAACAATCTCTCACCATGTTGTTCTTTTCATTGACAGATAGCTTAACAACTTTGTCCTCTACCCATCAAATTGTCTCTTCAGTTGTATTTGGAATGACTTGTAGTTCTTTATACAGTGTGGGCACTAGTCATTTCTGTTCCTATTATATGCTTCAAATATTATCTCCCACCAAGTGAACTGTCTTTCCTTCTCTTAAATTGATGAAGACTCCTGTCATACTCTCCATGAGAAAGAAAGGCTCTCTCCCTCTTCAGTCTTAAGCTGTCTCTTCTGCTCTAATGCTCTCCCACTTTAAGATTAAACTATGGTTCCTTTGACCACTAGGCTCTCCATCTAATGAAACTACATTTCTTAAACAAATAAATTGATAATCTTTGTAAGTAATCCAATTTATTAACCCTTTCTTTATACCTATTGATTACATCATACTAAAAACACTATTTAAAGCAATAGTTTGGAAATATTACATGTGTCTATTTTAAAACTTTTTCAAAGTAATTTGTGTGTGTGTGTGTGTGTGTGTGTGTGTGAGAGAGAGAGAGAGAGAGAGAGAGAGAGAGAGAGAGAGAGAGAAAGCACTGTATATTAGAGGTCACTGTGTGTCCCTGTGGAGGACCAAGGGTGATTTTGGGAACCATCCCAGATTTCTTCTATCTCTTTTTTGCTTTGCTCTGGGATTTCCCAGGTTCCATCTACCAGCACTAGAAGTGGAGGCTACCATCACTTGGTAGCCTCTACTTGGAAGATTATGATTGACATCTTTCATTTCACTAATGTAATGAACTCCATTGATTAATTTGAAAGAATTAGACATGACTGCATCTTAGCATGCTCTCAACTTTTTCATGTAACAATAATTGGTTTGATAATATTTAGTTAGAAGTTTTTCACTTAGGTCTAATAAATAAAGATAACTTAATTTCTTCCTTCCCTATATGCATTCCTTTTATATCCCTCTTATATCTCTTAGATATAGCTAAGACTTTGAGCACAATACTGAATAGAAGTGAAGAGAGTGGACAGCCTTGTCTTGTTTCTGATATAAGTTAGACTGCATCAGGGTTTTCAGAAAGAGGAATGGTTCCTGTCATATGCTTGTCACATATACAGTCTTAATTATGTTAAGATATCTTCCCTCCATCCCTATTCTCTCCATAACTTCAATATTAAAGAGATGTTGAATTTTGTCAATGTTTCTGTCTGCATCCATTAAAAGGTGTTAATGTGACAAACTACATTTATTCATTATAGATATTGAACCATCCTTGTATATCTGGAATGAACCTAGCATTTTCTGGGTTGTAGAAATGTAGGACTGTTGCTCTTGGTTTGGCCTTGCCAAGGTCCCTTTTCTTGTGAAGGAGACTGAGAGGCCTAAATATCTGTGCCCCTTTACAGAAGGACAGGCAACCTAGCCTGTCTGCCCAGTTCCTCAGATGCATCATCCTGGAAGGGGACATAGTAACTTTTTCTTATGCACTTGAACCTGAGGAATACCATATGCAGCTCAGTTTCCTCTATTCACATTGGATCTGACTGCTGCCTCTATACTCAGCCAATGTCCTCTCTCGGTCACTCCCTGTCCTCATGACCCAGAGTACTTCTCAGCTCTTCCTTCTGGCCCCTGGTCACCTCTGACATGTGCCATTCTTCAGCCCCCATTACTCCCAGTTTCTGTTTCTCATCAATCCTCTCTGAGCACGTCACATTTTCCCCACAGTAATATACACAGTGATACAATTTCCATGCTTGGTTTGCATTCTAACTATGCAAAGCTATAAGCATGAGAAAAAACATTTCTTTCTCAGATTTCAGCAACATGTATGGAAGAAATTTTTTTAAAATATACTTCCTGACCAGATTTCAACATCTTAAATTCCAACTCCACATGAAGTCAATATGTATTCATAGGCAGCTATAGATCTTTATCTAGATATAGATACGTGACCCTTAAAAAGAGAACAGATACACATACACATATACAACTTCCCTTAATATCAGTTAGCAGAAGGTTCAATGTTTACTATCAATTGTCGACCTAACATAAGACATGAGGTCTTCAGACCTATCTGAAAGGTATGTCCTAGATTAAGCTGTCTCTTAGCTTCCGGTAAGGTATTGTCTTGACTGGATGACTGATGCAGGAAGATCCAGCACACTGAGGATGAGACCACTCCCCAGGCAGATGGCCCGTGACTGAAGATGGAGAGAACTCTTTGAATGCACTGGTCCTTGATCTCTGCTCTTGCTTTGGACATGATGTGAGCAGGTGTTCAAGCTCTTGCTGCTGTATCGTCCCTGCATTGCTGGCCTGCCACCTGGGATTGCGAGCTGGCAGTAACCCTTCTCCCCCTGGGTTGCTTGGGTCAGGCATTTTGTTACAGTGACACGCAATGGGACTAGAACAAGGGCAGACTCTTTTCTTAGACTGCCACCATTGCAGAAACGTCTTTTACTCTAGATGCCTGGATTTTCCTGAGCAGGAGGTAGCTTTGTGAAGACTTTTCCAGTGTGTTACGCTGAGACAGGCATTGTGGGCATTGGAAGAGCACAGCCCTGCTTCCCCGAGTGACTGAGCTGTGACACAGGGAAAAACATTTGTAAATGTGAGGTCCAGGTCATCTACAGCCCCTGTGGCATGGTAAGGAACAAAGACTTGAGTTCCAAGTCTCCGATATGAACTATTTGAAAATAGTAAAGCAAGAGAGTCACTTGAAAAGATGTTCCTTAAAATGCTGTTTTAAGGGCCACGAAGAACTCTCAACAGAAAAGTCCATGCGGCAATAGGAGCAGAAGATACCTGAAGAGGGTGGGAAAAGGCCCAGGTGCCACAGCGAGAAGTGACCAAGGCGAGCAGGCAGAGGCCCGTGGGCCAGTCAAGACACAGTGGGCAGCCAGCAGGGCCCAGCTCATACAGGTGTAGGGAGAGGGCACTGGTGATCATGTAAAGGCAGCAGAGGTGACCATTTGTTCAATTAGAGTCTGTCCCAGATCTGTTTTTAAAACAGATACTGTCATCTGTAAACTCTAAGGAGGACATTTACCTAAAATGTTGCGTCTCCAGGACTTTCTGTAGCCCCTGTATCTGGGTTCCCTGTGGCCCCCTGTCTTCTTTTCTCTCTTTAACTCTTCCGTCCTTTCCTTCTTCCTTTTGTTCTTTTTAAAAATCTCTTCATCCCCGCTCCCCCCCCCCAATATTTTGTCTAGTTACAGATGCAATTTCTCTTATGCACACTAGATGGAGCTAAAGTGCTCAGTAGTCATATAGTCACTGTTGGCAAAGTGGTTCAATAAAAATGTGAGCTTGCATTAACTATTTATTATCTGATCATAAAGCAGAAGATATTTATACATTCTAGACATTTCAAAAGTTAAGAGTAGAAACTAAAATAACTGGTCTATTTCCCATAGAGTCATCTAGCTACTCTTCCCATGAGTCTCATTTTAAGCTCCTACATCACTTTCTGCATAGCTGAAATCCAGCATAAAACATGTGACTCCTTATTGATTTTATCTGTTTTGAACACTGTACTCAACATTTATAATTTCAACATGTAAATTCCTTTTTTAATTGACCCATTACTCTGTAGACTTTGTATCTACACTCAACAATGAACAAATCAGAGTAACAAACATCCCCATCTCCTTAAACATCCATCACTTTTCTTACATAGGGAATATTCAAAGTCCTTCCTCCTAGTTCTTCATAAAAGGTGCAATAGATTTATATTATTCTCTAGATGTTTGTTTCAACTTAAAACATTAATGACTGTGTATTTTATTTGCTTTTGTGCCCTGTCCATGAGTATAGCAGAGACCACTGCATCTAAACTAGAGCCAAAGTCATGCACATAAATGTCTGTGTGTGTATGTGTGTGTCTGAGAGAGAAAGAAAGAGAGAGAGAGAGAGAGAGAGAGGAGACAAGGTCAGAGAATAATCTTGGATGTCATCTTTCAGGAGCTATCAACTTTGGAGACAAGCTCTCTCAATGGCCTAGAGCTTACTAATTGGCTAGACTAGGTGAACTCCAGAGATCCGCCTGTATCGGGATTACAAATGGTTGACACCACGTCCAATCTTCTTTCACATGAATGCTGGAGATTGAACTTAGGACCTCATGCTTATAAGGCAAGCACTTTGGTAAATGAGCCATCTCTCCAGCTCTGTGTTCTTGGTATTTTGACAGGAGTCAAGATAAAGAATATCTTGGAGTCAAAAGGAATGGGCTTTTCCAAGACTCACTACAGGCAAGTAGATCCTCCTTACCATCAGATGGCGCTTTTGGGTTCTTATTATTGTTAAAGAAATGATTTTAAACACAATGGGAAAACAGACTTGCCAAGGTATCACTCTATGAAGGCACCAATTTGGGGACAAATCCTCTGAGAGGATTCAGCATGAAAAAACACAATGTCCAGTTTGAAGCAGGAGTCCAGGTGAAACTTGAAAGTTGAATGTGTTCTCAGTTCATAGCACTCATATCATGCTTGCCAGTCTTGGAACAATCTAAACACCTTCCAGACAACATAGTGGAGGAAACAGGGACCAGGTGTTATAGATTGTCATGCTTTAATGCTAATTTCGGGAAATTCAATTTGTTGCCAACCTTGGCACTGATCCAAGTACATAGACATACCACAGGCATTAAAGAAACCAAGGTGTTGAACTCTGGGAGCCAATGGTGATGTGTGTGGATCTCACTGTGCACCTCATGATAGTGCTCATGCACCCACCCAGAACCACATTAACTCTTGGGCGTGCTCCTTCCAGAAGTTATAGAATTAACGCACAATGGCACAGAATAAAACATTCCTATTCTAAAATATTTTTGTTCCATATCCAGGAAGGCTAGGAAACCATTGGAGTAAACTCCAACTCTTGCAGCACCTAGTCTAATACTTGAGCATCATTTTTGCTTCCAAAACCAGTACCATGGAAGATTAGTGGGACAGGAAATCACAAGTGACCAGAACACAGATTATCAGTGACTCTGAAGTGATCAGCGTAATCAGGCTCAGGGAATCTTGTGGAAGAGGAGGTTGGTAATTATAAGAGTCTAAAGGTGGGGAGATATACAGCCAGTCAGGACACTCTAGTCATGATAGAGCCACTACATTCAGGAGCTCAATGCAATAAGATTACTACCATCAGATTACACAATGGCTGATGTATCAGAATCTCCCCCCCCAACCCCTTGCCCATGAACTAGCAATAATCTCAGGAGAAACAAGTGCACTTACAGAGAATCTCTGAGACAAAAGAAGAGAAACTCCCTTACCTGTGAATTTACTCACTGAAGGGCCACTTACACTAACACAAAGACCTGGTCCCTTAATAGTACAGGTGCCCTGTTAGGATCCCTGTGATTAGCACATGGCAAAGGGACATGAAGGTGGGAGGGACAGTGCTGGATTAATGAAGGGAGGAGAGCATGAGAAAGGAGTGGGTGGGAGGAGAGGGGGAAGGGACAAGGACATTAACTCATTGTGCTTGCATATGAAATATTCTTAATAAAAAATAAAACCAGTACCATGTGGATGAAGCCACCAAGTTCTACTACAGATAACAGTTGGAGACTGGCCCCTTTGGACTACAACTGATCCAGGCTTACAGTGCTGACAGTGTGGAAAATCTTCTATAGATAATTCCATAAAGGAACAGAAAGTTTCTTCAGAATTCTGACCTTAGATTTTGCCCTTTAAAAAAAATTTGTGCTCTTTTGATTCGGAGTCTTTGCTGAGTGATACCTTACTCTCTAGGAAACTGCCCTAATGTTCCAGTTAAGAGCTGGATTTGCTTTTTAATGGTGTTAATGTCTTACACAGCCTTTCCTTGGAAGACTTCAAGTTTGTTCACACATCTTTTCTCATCGGACTTAATTTTTAACTCATTCTGCCTGATGTGACGCTCTCTATCATAACAGATTTGAGAAAGAGCTCTAAAACATAGTCATGACACAGATTCAATGTTATGTTGTCTTGAGATTTCCTCTACAAAAGACATCTGTCCACTGCATTTCAACTCAAATCAGGAAAGCTTTCAGGACAAAAGAAAAATGCAACTAATCTCTTTGACAAAACATCCTTGTCCCAGTTGCAGTTCTCAGTAGTCTTTGATCCTCTTTGACACCTTGTGAGCCAGCATATTTACTCCCAGCATTACTCTGAGCTCTAGAATGGAGGATTTAAGCTTTGCTCAGAGCACACAGCAGTTTTCAGCACCAAGTTTCCCTGTCTTCCACATTTTTTCCCCAAAATAGGACCAAAGATACAGAAGTCACTTCATAGCAATTGTTACCTGATGCTTTCTGACTGGTTTGTTTCTGTAACACACACACATACAAAAAAAATCAAACACATATGACATACCAAATGCATCCACATCATGTGCAACACACTGCAAACCATGTATACCATATAGTAAAATTTACAAAGTGTATTCAACACATCACACACACAACACACTACAAAAAATATGCATAGACACATACAGCATGCTCACACCTAATATACTAAATATCATAAATAATATATATGACATGAACACATAATATTCCACACACCATACACATACAAAATATACAGCATACACCATATGCTACACAACACAATTACATACTATACACACAAACTATATATAACACACACACAATAAACACAGAAACTATCACATGTCACACAGTGCATTTAGCATGCACACATAAAATGTACCAGACAACACATAACACACACTGCATACATAAACCAACATATGATATACCACAATACTTTTGCCTTCAAAATCATACAGTTTTACTAATGTGCCTGTGTTGTGTGTATACATATACGCACATGTAGACTGTAGGAAGAATATATAGAAATGCAGGATGACAATGTGGGTAGTTTAACTGTGAGTACTTCTGGCACCAACTATAAACGGAATAGCCTTTAGAGAGGGGACATCATGCCTCATGGAATGACTGAAGGAGACGGGATGAAGCCCTAGACACTCATGTTTCTACTTCAATAGTTTTCCTCATCAGAAGAAAGCAATCTGCCCTGGGCAAGTCAGTAAAACCCTATTTAGCATAAGGGAGTTCTCACTCAAAGAGAAACAATTTGACCTCATTTGTAACAAAACACACTTTTAATTTATATTAATTACTACCATTTTTTATACAGTGCACACGCACACAGGGGCTAGTCAGAAGTTTTGAATCAGCTAGAAAAAGCAAGGAGGAATACATGTGTCTTATAGCAATACAAGAAGGCGCCTGGGAGGTGACTTGGAGTTCCTTGTATTATAAAAAGGATTGGGCTTTGTTTTAGATTTTGCCACCTCTAGAGAAATAGACTTCTGTTTTCATAAGCTTCCCAGTTTATGAGATTATGTTATAACTTTCAAATGGATAAAAACTTTTCTATATACAGTAAGGAGCATTTTGTGGATGTGAACAGTGCCTCCTGGACATCTCGTCCTGTGCAAACACTTTCTGGACACTGAGCTTTGCAGAATAAGAAGCCAGCATGAGAATAAATATGTGCTGCCAGTTTAGCAGTGCAGTTGATCCATCACTGAAGGAAGCAATCAGCAGCAGCACCTCAACAACAGCACCTCGACCTTGGCCATTTTGTTCTGGGCTATCCTCTATACCAGCACAACTCTGCTTTCCGGGGATTCAATCTCTCAAGTGATACCACATCACTAACTGCAAATAAGAACAAAATGCACTTGTGACAAACCAGGAACCATTAAACAGGGAGGTGGGGGGGAAGTACCCCCAATTCACTTGAGCCACCTCCTGGGACTCCACAAAGGGCCATAGTGCCCGCAGTATTCAAACACGACAAAAGACATGCACAATCAAACATCAGTGGCCCAGTTGGTCAATCACTTAAGGTGAGGATCATGTTGCAAGCCTCATGTCTGGGAGCCAGTTCTGACATCAGGTCTTCTTTTTGCACAGTGAGAACAAAGATGTACAGAAGTCGTTGCAGGGTGTGTCTTCAGGGCCATGCCAATATAACATCAAGGCCCAGAGGAACAAGGAGATCAGAAGTGAAGACCAGAAGGAACACAAACTGTGATTTGCTGTTCTTTTCCACTAACGAGAGGTTGGATGGCCATCTTCTTCATTCATGGAAGATAGCCTTGGGCACCCCCCCCACCCTTGCAGAGGAGCAGTTTAAGTGGTTCTTCCTCCCAGAACCTCCTTATTCCAGACAGGAGGAGGGAAGGGGAAAAGCATCTGTACCTTTTCCTGATTTTTTTATTTTTTTACATCTTTTCACCTTCTTCACTATTGGTCAGGATTTAAAACTTTCCAAAATCTCAGCACAGTATTTACCTTATATTTTTTCCCCTAACAACAGCTCAACATAAGTCTTGCCACACTTCTTTTCAGGGACCGTGATGGGACCTAAAGTCTGTTCTCTTTCTTCATTTCCTCCCAAGTGCTTTTACATCTTAAGAACTTGATTTATGTGCTGGTCAAGATCATTTAGGTCTGTCAAAGCTTCTCCTACTTTATAAAGGTTACATTGTTGGGCTACTGCATCATGCAGCAGCTCTTCCCTCCCAGAGAAAAAACCCACACAGGGCATGTGTGCTCTTTCCCCAACCCAGAATGGCAACCCAGGCGCCTCCTACCTACCTCATGTGAGTGTTGCCTTTTATGGTAAAGATCAGACTGTTTGTGGTGTTTGTCACTTCCCTAGCGTCCTTCCTGGTTGTAGGCTACATAAGCCTGGAGCAAGCAAAAATTGCTGCTGCTCAATGGAGCTCCCTTATTGTTTGCGCCAGAATAAATCTCTAGCGCAGCCTGGTGAGGTCTGTGGCCTTTGCTTATGCTGGACACTGAGGGGGCCCGCTGCCCCTTCATACATCCCAGTGTGAGACTCAACAAAACCACTAAAACCTCTGAGGCTTCTGCTGGATAAACTTTTTTTTTTAATTCTCCTGTGAACACAGCCTTATCCATCTCAGCAGACTGAGCAGAAAACACTCCTTCTCTTATCTCCTCATTCCCTCAGTAATGCCTGTCCTTCCTGTATTGTCTTCCATTCCCTGATACTGCGGGGATCTCAAATAGTGATAACCAAGCAGTCTCAAAGTCTTTTGCAAGTTACTCCATTAGTGACTTATTTCCCTCAAGTTATTCAGACCTTATCTCTTTTTTTTTGAGGATTAATGTAGAGTTTATTAGAGGAGAGAAAGAACAGAACTCTTGGACTCCAGATGTGGAGTACTTTAAGGGGCGAGGGTGCCCTGGAGAACTCATGGACTCCGGGCATGGAATCCATGAGGGGCAAAAGATGGAAAAGAACTCATGGACTCTGGAGTACCATGAAGGACAGGTGCCAAGATGGATGCCAAGGTCAGGTATATTTATATACTTAGGCAAGTCCAGGAAAAATGTTCTCCTCATTGATTAGCTCATATGGGGGCCAAACCCAGTTGATCTTGTCTCTCCTCAAGGTGGGGCTTTTCTATAAAGAAGAACTCATCTCCACATCCTTTCATAAGCAAAGGTTTGAGGGAAGTTGACCACCTTATCTCTGGAGGACTGAAGTCAGTTCCTCCCTAGCCATAGTGGGGTGTTCCTCCAGTGCAATCCCAGCAGTGGGGGGATGGCTTTCAGGATTTTCAAAGACTTTCAGAGATCATCCCAACATGGTTGCTGTAGACCTGCCTAATTCCCTCCTTAATCTTTTGAGGACCTGGACTACTCAGGAATAAGGGGCGATGGTAACACTGGCTATTTCCTGCTGAGTTGGCAGCCCTTGTTTTAATGAGAGATGGGTTAGTTGTATTAGTTTTTCTTAGTTCTCAGCACCCTTAACACCACCCAGAATACTTTATGTTTCTGTGGTAAAGGCTCTTTCATTGCTTAAAAGCCTTTCTACATTAAAAATAACTCAGGTGCTGAGTATTCTTGTATTGGGTATTGCTAAGACTCCCATCTGCATGTTGAATCATGAACTTTTCCTTCTCTATCAAAGGTCACACCTGAGGGGCATCTTCTGTTGCTTCTACCATGCGCTTCCTCCTCACTTTACTGTTTCTGCCTATGGATTTCAAGTGTTCAGATCCAGGAGGGTTTAAAAAAATACACAGATCTAACTTATACCTGATTTCCCTTTTGTCTAGCCAGCTGCAATAAATAGAAACTATATCATCCTCTCTTTGGACCAATTTACCCATCAAATCAGAGGCCAGCCCAGTAGACATTAGCCATGTCTCTTTTTTCCCATAATTCCTCCTTTTTACAAACAACTCTTCCATGGGGAACCACTCCACTCTCAGATGTACCTTATCACACATGGCAATGACCAGTGACTTCTGCCACAGCTTGAAGATATCTTCCACCCTTATGTACTGCTCTGAGTACCCTACTCATTAAGCAGACATACCACCCAAAGTCACATTGTCACCTTGGGATTCTTTGCTCTGACTTGTTGCCTTCCAACAGCTCAGCTTTAGCTGCATGTTACTCTTCGCAAAATTCAGGTCACCACCACCATAGCAAGGTGGTGCACTATCATAAACCAGAAGGGGAAAAGTTGTGTTGTGTTTGCTGGTAAAGTATGTTGATGTCACACAACCATCTTATTTACCTCAGATAGGAATGTGACGACAGACCAAAGTATTAATTACACCAAAATCCAATTTGATGAACCAATGAGTTTACTAAAGGGAGGGGTTACTTACAGGAGTAAGGAGCAGGGATGACTAAAAGACAGTTATACCATTAGAAAGCCTACCCCAGCCTTGTTGAGACTCAGGGAAGCTGTAACCCGGAATCTCTCTATTGCATGGCTTGTTTCTAGAAGGGTCTTCTCTAGATTTCTGGACTGCTTGGTGGTCTCTTGGCTGGTAGGTGAATCTTCTCCCCCTGCAGTTGTTTAGGGCTTTTTCTCACCTTGGAAGGAGAACCCCTTCTACCCAATCTTTGCTAATTTCAGGAATCTCCTGCTAAAAGAGCTGTTTACTTGTTGAATCTTCTTCCAGAATGTGATGTTTCAAATTGTTATAGAACAAAGGGACAAAGTCTAAGATGATTTCAAGCACTGACCATAGGAAAACCACCATATGAAACCCCACGCCTTTCCTCGGTTCTTACATTCTTTCAGACCCCTCTTCCACAATATCCCTGAGCCTGGAAAGGGGTGAAAACCAGATCCTCACCCCTTCCTTATGGCGGGCACAGGGCCACTGTGTTGCATCAACAGTCATATGAACTCAAGAACTTCACATGTTGTTTTCAATCTCTCCACAAGCAGCCACCACCCACTGTAAGAACTCCACAGTCAAAACAGATGGCAAAAATATTGTAATGAGCATATATGCACATGTTTAAAACAGAAGCTTGACAGACATATCCTGTTAGATACATCTAACAGAAACAATTGCAGTAGTCTCCCCATCAAAGTCTATGACTTCCCCAGTCACAGGTCTTTGTCCTGATTCACAATACCATATATTAATTCTCCCTGTGAAGCTGGTCTTAAATCCATTCAGAAAGCTCCTAGTTGCCACCAAAATGGCTAAGGCCAATATTGCACCAGCCAGCATATGTTGTTTGTCATTTCCATAGAAACATGCAAAGTTCCTGGCTGAGCTGGAATGCTAGCCATGATTCTCCCCAATAGCTTGTGAAGTACGTTTAGCATTTACAAAGCTAGCCATAGCAGGGTAGGAACATTTCAAAGATAGTTTCAGCTTTCTTTCTCCATGTTCTGCATGCACTGCATGTGATGTCTTCAGTAATAGCACCTTAGCTTCTAGTTCTTATATGTAACCAACTACAGTGGCAGTAACCTTTACTATTTGAAGGGCCTCTAGGGTTTCTCTGGCCCATAACTCATGGGGGAGTAATAAACCCCTAATTGTTATTCAACCACTCCTTGGCTCTCAGACATTATCTCTTCCACCTACACAAGTCTGGGGGATGTCTTCTGTGATGATTTGAATCTAAGTTATCTCCCACAGGTTCATATGCTTGTATCTTTAGCTGATGTTAATGTTTGGGAAAGTCATGGCACCTTTATTACGTAGAGTTTGATGTAGGAGAGCACATTACAGTGGAACAACCAAGAGGTTGGGTAGGCCTGTCCTACTTCTGCTAGCAGTCTGGTTTTTTTCCTTCATTATTTAGAAAATACTTTATTAGTTTCTGTAATCAAACCCATGTAGATAAGACCTTACATATTTAATACAGTATGTTACCCCTGTACAAATGGAAAAAATTAAGTTTAATGTTTCTAGACCAATATGGCTGTTAATCTCTCTGTACAATGTCAACTCAACACAGTAAACTGTGATACGTTTTTCCCCAAAGTTGACAGCACAGCTAAACTTTCAAAAAATTCAAATTATATATATGTATATATAGATTTATTTATACTTAAACAAAAAGACCAATAATAGTATGTTATGCATCAATAGCATCCAGATTCTGCAGTCATTTGAATAAAATTATATAGACATTCAGCATGCTCCATTAAAAATAAGTTTAAAAACAAAATCCCAGAAAACAGCAATGTTCTGTTACTTTTGTGATACCTGGCACCATTTTCTTTTTAGCTTCTCAATCATCATTTTGAAAGAAAACATTCTATAGTAACATAATTAAAAACAGCTCTGATAAAGCACAGTCACTACTATGTATCATAAAACAGGTACAAGGTATGTTACATTCACAGAGGTATGATATAGTACTGTCCTACATCTATAATACTGGAGAATACAATTTAAAAGGCATTATTTGAGACTTGGTTCTACTTTTCCTGCAGAGTGTCTAAAGGATGGTATAACACAGCTCTGTAGAGAAATGTACTCTCTTAGATAAAATTTCCTTTCATTAGTGGCACACTTCTACTTTACTTTCTTCGTGAACATTAGCTAAAATCTGTTATAGTAAAAAAAAAAAAAAGAAAACAAACACTAAAATAAAACTCCATAACCACTGGATTGATACCAAGATGACCAAGTGGAGGCAAGCCAAGACTCAGCCTAACTAGCATTTAACCAAATCTGCCATGTTTCAAAGGTAAGAGCTGGGTTTTTTGTTGTTGTTGTTGTTGTTGTTGTTGCTTGCTCTCTCTGTTTCTGCAATGACTGCAGTGACCTGAACTCCCTCCAGATTCTGCCTTTGCCCTGCCTTTCCTGTCATAATGGACTGTATCTCTTCTGGAACAATAAGCCAAGTAAATCTGTTGCTTTCTCCATTAATTGTGTATGAGTGCTGTCTCATAGCAACAGAGAAGAATAACCAAGACCTCTGTTTACATGGAATGTGACTACAGCCCATATAGGATAACAAGAATTTTGTATACTTCAAAGTGTGGAACAGTGGTATATCCACTGTATACTGGTGTCCCATCCATGTTCAGTGTGCCCATTCTTCTGCCCCATTTGCTCCCATATTCAACTTTTCCATTTTGTCTCCTGTAGCACGCTAAGGAGGTTTACCAACATAATCAGTGTTTGGCATTTTTGTTAAAATCAAATGCCTCAAACAATAGATGCTCAAATTAAAATCTTCCAGAGCTCAGAAGCCACCATGGTAGTTTGTGGAGGATGATTTTGGTCAATTATTTCTCCCATCTAGTATCTCCGCACTCTCTGCCCAATCATGTTTGCCTGTACCCTCCACTTTGTTACCAGACTTGCTGACTTTTGCTGAGTCACAATTTTCTCTGAATGTTTCTCAGCCATCACAGGCCTCCATCTAGGAGAACACCTTTCATCCAAACACATGAATCCTTACATCCTCCATTTCATCCTCCTGATCCTATGGTCTGCCCTCCATTCATATCAGATCTCATGATTTGCACTTGACCAGTATGACTTGAAGAAGAACCCACTGGTTTTACCCTACAGAGTGTCTCTGCACCTGGTAACAGAGTGTGTCTGCTCCTGTCCCAGCCACTTTGGGCCTTGATCACTCAAGTTGTCCTTTGGGAGCAAGTGGCTACTACCAAGGATATGTCATTAAATTCCAATTAGAACTTGTTTTTTTTTTCTTTTTTTGCCTTATGGCTCAGAAATACCACTTAGGTATGCCACGTGCTACTCAGTATCTTGATTGTCATCTTTTCAAGAAACATCTAGAATGTACAAGTAATTAGCCCTTCAAGGCTCAAAAGTCTCAGGCCAATTCTTGTCTTAACCAATGGTGACTTCCAGAACCATTGTGGCTTCTCTGTGAAGCCCAGAGATTTGTTATCAACCTCACAGGGAATTAATTATATTAGATCTGAGCTCCATGAGAAACAGAACATCTTCTGTTCTGTTTCAAAAAACTCTGTGGCTGGCTCTCCCACAAGATCTTGCACTCTCTGGACCTGATGGGGCCTCAGAGGAAATTCTAAAGGGCTGTTCAGTCATATACAAGCATGGGTCTTCACTGGCAGCAATTTTGGCAAAAATAAATAAATAAATAAAAGCAGCCAGCATATACAGAGCACACTGCAACAAGGGATCCAGAATATTCAGAATATCCAAGAACTCATGCAAGGATCTGGCAGATTATGTGGAGCAGTCCCAAAAGATCTGCACAAGGATGTAGACTGCCCCCCAGGGAAAGGACTAGAGGCCATCTGTCAGACAGAGACAAGAACAGACAAGATGATTCTTCTATGTAGTGACTCTGGAAGTGCTTCTTCAGCAGGACCCAGGAGTTTGAAGTAGAAAGTATCTTAAAAAATCTATATAACAGAAAGTTCAGGCAGATCAATGAAGGCAGAGTCCCTGTGGACATTTCTGAATACATATTTCCCATGGAACATTTGTTGACCCCTCCAGAAAATGAAGAATTACACATGGAAACTGCAAATGAACCATCCTTGAATGGCAGGAATACTTGTGAGAATCTAGGTCAAGTCTAACCATGGTTCTTTGTGAGCCACAGGTGTGTGAGGGTGAGTACATGAGTCATTGTATCCTCATTTAGAGTCCCATAAGATGGCACATGACACCTCCAAGAGGCTTTCTTTCCTAGACCAAGGCATCCAGAAAGTGCTTGAGACAAATGGTAAGCCACAGGTGGAGGCTTTCCCTCAGGATTTAAGATTAAACATCTCCTTATCTTGAGAAGGGTCCCAGACTTTCACCTTCTGCACAATAACACTCTGTATTTGGCACCCTAGGACTCCAGAGCCACTGTAATTGATAAAGTAGCTATTTTATGAGAAAACTAACATGGAAAGGCCCAGGAGAGGAAGGGATAGCAAAAACTGCTATCCCCACAGTACATTTCCCCAATGCAGTCCTCTCTTTGCCTGTCTACTAGAGAGATAGCCTGCCTGACTACATTGCCTTTTGAGGCCCATGTAACCATCCAGCATGGCCTTCACAGAATTACAATTACAGTCTTTTGAGTAGAATCTGGTACAGAAATATAGACCAGGGATCTTCAACAAGTGTCCTAGAATCTTGGTCAAAGCCAACCACAGTCACTTGTGAGCCACGGGTATGTGAGATGAGTACATGAGTTTTTGTGTCTTCTCCTAAGAAGCACTACAGGAGGTCACATGACACCTGCCATGTGATGTCTATGTGGGAAGTCACTGTGCCATTCCAGTCACTGAAGACCAGAAACACCAGAGAGATGGAAGAGAGTAAGGATGAGGAATGCTACGACTGGGTGCTCACAATGGGATCCAGTGAGACGGCAAACTCCCAAACTTATGATGAAATATCTAACAATTGCAGATTCTGTGTGAAGAAGCCAAATCTATGACTTCATTGGAAACAGAACTATTTTCCAGGATCCAGGAGACTCAGGCCTAAACACACACTAGCACTAGGCACTAGTCATCCTGCAGGGCTGTTACACTGGCATGCTCCAAGACCTTGTCCTTGAGGTACTGCCTGCCACAGACGCCCTGGTGTTCTAGGCCTCGCTGTCCAGCATCAAGAGTGTGTGCAAGGGCAGCATATCAATTTCCCAGGAGAGGTCTTCCTACTTATCAAAGGAATGGAAAATTTCCATGAACCACAAGTCCCCATTATCTTGAGCTAGTGATGCATTTGGTTCAATGGACAGAAAAGAAGGCTGTGGGAGGCTCAAACAGGACGTAAGGACCGTCCAACTCTGCAGACTATATACCTGTACCCAGGTTAACACAGTAGATATTGATGAAAGCAAGTCCTTCTCACACCTGGAGTGGAAGAGGCAGGTGCCTGCAATGAAAGAGCTTTGGGGACAGGATAATGACTCTATGTTGCTGATTTTACTTTAAATAAAGGGCAAAGTACTGGCAAGATCTCTGCAAAAAGGCAAGATCCCTTCAAGCACTACATAAACCAAGCATCAGTCATAAGCAGAGTGCACCAGCCCTGTCAGGTGACTGAAGCACAGGAGAAAATGTGTGCTTGCCAAAAATGTGCGCTCTCAAATGAAACTACACACAAGAACTTCATGTCTCCTAGTAGGTAGGCATATTGGCCACTACAGAAGTACCAGCTCAGAACAAAAGAGAGTGCAAGGACAGCCGTGGTGTTCCCAGAGCTAACTTCAAAGGATGCAACCAACACTCCACAAGCAACCAGATAAAGATACTGTGGATAGAACCACCTCCCCAGAGAGGCTGTGACCCTAGTCAGTCTCCATCAGCAAGGACCCAGGTGACTTGCATCTCCTGGAACCATGTTCACTGTCCCAGGTTGTCTTTGGAGAAGAGTGTTATCTGATCAACTGAATAATTTCCACATCTATCCTGATGAGAAATATTTTCTCTAAGTTAAAACATACTTGTTTTCTCTTCAAAATAAATGTTTTGCTTTCTCATATGAACAAATGGCTTCCTTTCCATGACATGCAATGTTTCTAGTGCTTTCTCTTTGGCACATATTATACTAATAAGAAGTATTAATATCAGTAATTCATCCTCCACATTCAAGAGACAAGAGAACAAAATCAAGTCCAAAATAAGTAGAGATAAAGATGGCAAAGGTTAGAGTAGAAATCAATAAAATTAAAAACAAGAATCAGAAGAGACCTGGACAAAAATGAGGCGGCCTGTGGGTAAGAGTGAATGATCAAGTTTTTGGGATTTCAGGTTGAGAGAAAGAAGAAATTTTACCCATCTATTTTTTCACAAGTAGGTGCAGTTAATGTACTGTTCATTTCAAAATGTTGATGGAGTGAGTTAAATGTTATAAGCTGAAGTAAATGATAATGTGGCACAAGATAGGTAGAATTTATTAGCTAGAATGAGTTAATAATTGGCCAGTGCATACATGGAACAATCATGTCAATAAGAATATGAAAAATCCAATAATATCAGCTGCTAGAAAGGATGTTATAGAAGACGAAAGATGCAGATTACTAATGTAAGAAGTTAACAAAGAAACATCAGTGCTTATCCCATAGGTGTTGAAAGGACAATAAAGACATAATGTAAAAGTTCTGTGTTCCCTGTTTAAAAAAAAAAAAAACCAAGCTAGACAAATGAACCAATTTCTTGAAATACAATTTCTTGTAATACAAGTGTACCAAAATTCACACAATAGCCTGAGTGCAACTTCATCTATCATATAAATGAATCAACAATTAATAACTTTCCAAATTAAAAAAAAACATGAAGCTGTAGTGGAGTTCTGGTTAATGCTACCAAATAATTTAACAAATTGCATTGTTTCTCTTTAATACATTTCTCAAGACAAAAGTAGAGGAATTACCTCCTTGTTCAATTTATTCAGACTGCATAATTCTAACACCAAAATTAAATGAAAGTATGAAGGATGAAAAGACACAGAACAATAAAAGCACAATAAATTATTCAAAATTATCTAAAAATAAATAACAATTATATGGTAAAAGTCAACTTTAGCAGCATATAAGACTGGGTCAACTGCATAAATAAATCTATATATTCTATCCAATTAGCAGGCTAAACAAGCGAAATCAAATAATCATAGCAAATAGAAGCAGAAAAATGTAAATGTCCTTTCATGCAAAAATCTCTCAGCATAGCTTGGGTAGCTGGCTCAGTGGATGAAACACTTTATCCACAGACATAAAAACATGAAACATTCCACTCTAGAAATCCATCTAAAATATAATTTAAAAAGTGTCAACAAATATACCTTACTTTAGTAGTTACTCTGCATGATACTGAAAAATTCATGACAAAATTACTTAAGGGAATGAGGGGATTTATTTTCCTTCTGTTAATCTGGTTATAGTTATTACTCCACATTGGCAGAAGAGCAGCAGCACCATGGACTGGGGAAACTGGCCATACCATATTCACATACCCACAGGGCTGCTGAGAGAGGGAAAATGCTTACCTGCCAGACCAGATGTCTTGCCAAGTACATCAAGAACACCGACTTCCTTAATCGGCTCTTTCCATCTTATTCACCTGCTTAGATACCATCCCACCCATCATGGCAGGCTTGTTTAGGGTTTAACTCAACTATCGATTCTTTAAAAATGTGCCCAGAGCTCTGAACCTTCAAATCTAAGTTCACACCTGTGTCTAATTTGACATTTATGCAAGAAAACACAAAGAGAAGGGAAGAGAAACAGAAATTGGCCTGAAATGCTCCAAATAGAAGCTATGGGTGATTAAGTAAATTTCCCACTACTAGGAAAGTGAAGCCTCCTAAAGA
The DNA here is from genome assembly GCA_023101885.1 of Typhlomys cinereus. NCBI lineage: Eukaryota > Metazoa > Chordata > Mammalia > Rodentia > Platacanthomyidae > Typhlomys > Typhlomys cinereus. Next base: position 347,387 of record JALPQD010000192.1, read on the forward strand.
TGTGTTTGAAAAGAGACCTTAAAATCTTCCCCCCCCAAAAAATAAGCATTTGCTAATTGATATTGTTTCCCCTCCAGAACCTGATAAGAAGTCCTGATGGATAAAAAATCACACTCAATGATGACAAAACATGTATGAAAGCAAACTGCAATGGAGAATGTAGCTTCCTCCATGCTGGCTATAGAACCAGAAGGTGTGATGGAGGTTTCCAGGAAGAAGTAGTTATGGCTACTTCTGAGCCTTTGCCCAGCTATGAACACTGCAAGTTACAAAAAAAACTCTGTCAGGAGGAATTCCATAATGCAATAGTGGCCTGTGAGGTATTGGGGTAACCATGTGCTCTCTGACTGGCATTGGGACCCATTTCACGGCAAGAAACACAAAGGATAAAGTCAACAACCATCCTATGAAAAACAGGTGAAGAAAAAACAGGAACAACAATCAGGATTGCTGTTTAGACAGCCTGATTTCCCCACAGACATTACCACTGTAGACATCCAGGTCAGGTTCCCAGGCAATGAGGTCCATTGTCCATCAGACAATCATTTCATAAGGTGTCATGTCTGGTCAGCCAAGTGCTCCTCATGCATTTTTAATTTCTTTGAGTAACAATTCTGTGTCTTTTGAGAAAACTTTTTCTTCTTATGAGATCACATTCTTCGTATTTTAAAGGCATCTTTCCAAGGTAGGAATTTCTTCCTAGGTCATTTTTCTGTCTTTTCATATGGTAGGTTCTGTTTGTGCTGAGTTGGGGCTCTACATTGTCAGCATCTGATCTTCCTGGAAGTGAAGAGGTATAAAGGGAGGAAAAAATAGCAATGAAGAAGAACATTCAAGCATTATTCCCTAATTTCCCAGTAAGGGTTCACCATTCCATCATTTCAAACGCAAGTAATAGGAAGCCTTTAGAGACTGTGACAACATGCACCCATCCTACAACAACCACATGCCAGGGTCACGCCCAACCTGTGCTTCCCATGGTTGCCTCTGTATTTGCTCATCTGTGGGTTGGATGTGAAGATGAAGGAAAGAGCACAGAACCTCATGTCTCAAGGGTTCGGGAATGTTGGGGATAATGCTGGGGTCATGAGATAAACGTTGGAGTAATGTTGCAGCCTGGGTTTCCTGGCAGAAGTGATGACGTCTGCTCTGAAAGCCTCTGTCCTCCCTGATGGAAGGAGTTGAGCCCCGCAGCACCTCACTTGGCTCAGCCTGTGACATCACAGTGTCATCTTCTCCCAGTCTGTGCTATCCTGTCCCTCTAGAGCAGGGACCAGGATGTAACCTGTAGCTCTGCACAGTGGTGACTGAGAGATGGCATCTGTGACGTGTGTCACTTAGCCAGTGGTTACCTGTCTTTCCATCTGTTCAGAACTCTGTGCACAATAACCAATCTCTACTGGCATCAGAAGCTCAGGAAGAAATGTGATAGAAGATATGTAAATGTTTTAGGTGAGGAAGGAAGAAAGGCACGTGGGTGCTATCGTGGTTGTCATGGGAAGAAAACCCCTGGCTCCACTGTATAGACAACTCACCTAGAATGATGAGATCTCAGGCTATGAGCCACTCTCTCTGGCCTTAACCCAGAAATTCTTGCTCTGGGCCTCGACTGGGAGATGCCCGTTTAGATCCACACAGATGAGAGGAGGAACACCCTTCGAGCAGGAAACATTGATTTCCCAACAGCATATATAATAACTACGTGTTTTTGCCTCTTGAATTCCAGGGTCAGGGAGGTGATATAGGTGGAAAAGCCAAATCTAGGAATTCCAAGTGACTCAGCCCTACCACTACTGACAGAGTCAAGAGGGGACTTAACATAACCAATAGAAAGCCCTAGAGTCACACAATCATTCTAGACTTCAGTCCTTGCTGGCATCAAATACCAGAAGAACAACAGGCAGTTTAGCATAGCTAAATCTAAGAGGAAGAGACATGCCAAAATGCAGGTGCATTCTGGTCATTGAGCAGGCCAGGAAAGTGTGCTAGGCTATACTCTCCACATGTCAGAATCATTCAGAGATTCCCAATGCAAGAATCACCAAAAGTCCAGATATAATCTAACGTTAAGAACCACCTCAGGAGCTAGGCCATCCATGTGCCCCTGAAGGGGCATCCAGAGCTTCTTTTTCTCCATAGACCTTCACGCTTTCTAAAGAGATATCCCTGAAGTACCATTCAAAGCCTCCCCTCCCTCAAAGACCTTCATCTCCCATAGAGATATCTCTGAAATATCTACCACTCAGAGCCTCCCTAACAGACCTTCACAGACTCCCCCGCAGATACCCCTAAACTACAGACATCCACAGATTCCCATATAGATATTCCTGAAATACCCACATTGTGCCACCCTCAAACTTCACAGTCCCTCCCCCATAGGTACTCCTGATGTCTCCTTCACAAACTCCCATAGATACATCCTTGAAGTACCACATAGAGACCTCACTCAGACTTTCACAGACCCCAATACGAGTAGCCCTGAAGTAACGATACCCAGAGCCCACCCCATTATGAATCTTTATACCACCTTCCCACACACAGATACCCTTGAAATACCACCCTGGGCCTCTGCATAAACCTTCAGATCCCCCACAATACCACTGAGTGCCACTCAGAGCCTCCTCCATAGACTTTCACAAATGTCTTTCAGACACCCCTGAAGAAACACCCAGAGATTCTCCCACGGATCTTCACAAACCTCCACACAGAATCCCAAATCTCTATTCCGACACTCCCACAGAAAATAAGACTCCCCGACAGGTACCCCTAGTTATCTTCGTAGTCACCTTCACTAAGATCCTTAGTTACCCACACAGAAGTCCACAAATGGAACCACACAGAGAAATATGCAAATGCTGGCACTGAGAACCTAAAAGACTCCTGAAAAAGAGAACAGTAATATTTTAAAGCAGTTCTACAGAGATCAGAGAGACCTGACAGAAACTTAGAGAGCTCAGAGACCTACTATATGCTCTAATGTCTAAATGACACATATTCCCAAAGATGAGGGCTTTATCTGTTCACACAACTCCCACTCCTGCCACCCTACATGAGGACTGGTCTTTTGATTCTAAGTACACATGTCCTTCAACTGTAACCCTTGTCCACTCTGATGGTATCACAAGCACTTCCTTCCCCCTTTATTCAGGGGCTGGTGGCCACCACTCATGCATAGATGCACTTACAATCTCTACTGCTCTTTAGTGATGATCTCATTACCTCAAGACAACTTTCAAGAGCTTCCTCCCCCTCAAGACTTTCAATTCTATCTATAATTTGATGCAGGGAACATCTTACATACCAATGTCACTGGAAACTTGAGACATAGCTAAGTTGATTTTGAACACTGTGTTTCCAGGTGTCAGAAAACCTTTCCACATTTCAGGTTGACACCTTGGGCAAGTCTGTGCCTCCAACTTCCCTTGCTTGACCTAGAAAATGGGGAAGTTAGTATCACCCGAAGGGGAAGTGATTTAGCATTTTTATATGCTAAATACAAATTATGGTGTATTTTTTCCTTGTAAAATGTAGCACAAATGATGCTATTTCTCTGTATAAAATATTTAAATCCTCTCTGATAAAATTATTTTCAAGTCATTTTTCAAATTGTTTTCTGGCATGTGATATTCAGAGGACTTCTGTGATTCACTTTGATAATGAAGTTTTCATTGTTGTATGAAAATTCTGGTCTTATGGGGTTCTTCTGAACTATTATTCTCTACACAAGCTGCTCACACGGACTTGGTGTTGCTCCCTACCCACTGTCAGGCTGAGAAAGTCAGCTAGAATGTCCCAGAACAATGCAAGGTCTGGATACAGTAACCACACACAGCCTGCACACTGTGAAGATTCATTAGCATTACTTCTGGAAAATCCTGAGGGTCATGACCAAGGACACCAGCAACAGAATCCCCATTCCCTGCTTCCTGTAGCTCCCTCTTCCTGGGCAGCAGCACCTGACCTTGGTTCTGACCCCTTGGCAACTAGAGAGTAAAGAAAGGTCAATGGACCTGCCTCATCTTTTTTTCCCGAACCCACATGGTCAGGCCCAGGTAAGGATCTAATGGGCTCCTTCCTTGGATCTCCCTTCATCTTCCAGGGCCTTGGTCCTGAACTTCCCTTTGCAAACTCCTCCTGGGTCAGGAGGCCAGTGACCCCAGACACTTGGGTTTGTATGCTGTCATGTACTTCAGTGCACCCTTAATGTCCCAACAACCCTAGCAGTGTGACTGATGGCAGTCACCTGAGCTCTCCCAAGTGCCACAGGCACACAGGTACGTTTTCCCAGTTGGTTCCTGAGCAGTGATCCTTACGGGATAACTGAGAGCAGTTATACATTAACAAGCTCACCTGAAGGAGACCTGGTTCTAGCTCTATACAACATGGCAAAGTGACTGTTACAGTTCTACTTTCAGCGAAGAAGAGCATGTGCAGCTTAGAAGCAATTTGATTGGTTGAAGGCAGCATGAGTGTCATAGGATGAATTATCAAGCTGTGATTGATTGAAACTTTACTGCTGATTTTGAGTGACTGGATTCAAATGCTTCCATACAAAGTTATTCTGATAGGCTAGAGGACATACCTCATCAAGCATGTATAGGTGTTTAATTTAAATTTTTTGTTAACTTTTTATTTAGCTAAGCTTTGTTCTTAAGTATTTACTGCTGCCTGGCCATACAGTTTCCTTTCTCTCCTCCTGGCTTACTTCATTCCCCCAAATAGTTCCCTCTTTTGTTTTATGTCACGTACATACCATGGTCTCTTTTTTCTTTATTTTATTTTGCTTTTCTCTCTCCTGTTAATTCCCATTTCTATTCCTCTTTTTTTCCTCCTGATTTAGTTTAACTTTCAGTTCAACAGTCCCTTTTGGTCATCTATTCAATCTTGAGAATTTGGCCAAGGCACAGGCACAGGTAGTGACACCTTCTGCCAGGATCAGAGATCACATTTAATCTGGTGATTCCATTGCAGACATCACTATGTTGACAATATTGAAGAAGCCAGTCATTCTTAGATTTTATCCTTTTTGTTCTGACCGTAAAAGACCATTCAATAGGCAAGAGCAGCAGTACATGACTGTTTTATAATTAAGGAGAGTGCTAGATGATACAGTCTCTAATACAAAATACTGTACTTCATTCTGGGAATACTATTTCTCTGTATAAGATTCAAATCAAGCGGGGGCTGGAGAGGTGGCTCAGGGGTTAAGCCTCTGCCTTGCAGGCAGAAGGTCCTGAGTTCGGATCCTAGACCCCATGTATAGACACAGGGCGGAAGTGGGGGCGGCCTGCGTTTCTGGTCCTGGTAGGGCGGAGCCTGTGAATCCCAGGGCAGAGTAAACAAGGAGGAGGTGGAGGAGGTCCATGGTGGTTCCCGAATTCGCCAGTGGTTCTACACACACACCACACACACACACACACACACACACACACACACACACACACACACAGAGCACACATGCACAATTGAATAAAAAAAAAAGATTCAAATCAAGCAGCTAAGTTGCCCAAGAGTCAGGCATTGGTGACTGTTCAGTAGCATCTGCTCTCCAGTGCTGTTACCCACACATGGAGGGAGCATGGTGATGAGCAAAGACATTGCTGTGGAGTGTCACTTCTTCAAGATGGCTGGTCAGCACCTCTGACTCCAGGGACTGGACTTGCTGTGGCTGGTCTGCAGAGTGGATGGAAGTAGCAGCTCGTGCCGTCAGACCCAGCTCCTTCCAGTCCAGCGCTCGATGAAATGCCAATGAAATACAAAAAGGGACCAAAAAAAAAAATCTAATCATATCGAAGATATATAAAACAATCTCATCCAAAAAAGGGAAGAAATGTTGTGATCTTCATAACTTTGAGAGTCAGTCTGTGTATTAGTCAGGGTTCTCTAGAGTCACAGAATTCACAGAATGAATATATATGAGATTTATTGAGTTGATTTACAGATACGGCTGAGGTAGTCCAATGATGGCTGCCAGTAATGAGCTGCTCAGTTCAGTAATCAAGTGGGTGATGGCTGAAGGCTGGAGAATTCCTAGAGTTTTTACTCCAGCAAAGACTAGAGAGTCAAAGAAACTGGGTGGCCAGAAGGAAGAGGGATTCCTAGCACAGTTGCAAGAAGCACCTCTTCTCTTTGGTGGCTCCTTTTCATATGATGCAGTACTGGGAGGATTTTATGAGATCTTTGGAGGTTCTGATAAGATCTAGGGCAGGTATAATCCTATCAGGTGATCTAAGTTGATCCTTGCAAATGTGGTTTCAGCCCCTCTTAGTTAATACTGGGTGTGTCAAGTTGACACCCAGGCTTAACTATCACAGTCTATAAGACAAAAACCAGAATTGCACATAAGCAGTGTATTTTAGTTAACAATCAGATAGAAAGAAGTTAATATTCATGAAACCATCATGTCTGCATACTGCACCCCAGCAATTAAGTAAAAGTAGAGCAGACACTGGGGCCAATTTTCTCAGTGATGGACTACAAGGTAAAAATATAAAGGAATAAATTGGAATGATCTATAAAATAATGTATTAAACTTGGAGACATCATTATGAATTCATTTCTAGCTAGATACAGATTGTCAAATACATAAATATTTTAAATGGGCATATAGGTATAATTCTTTGATTATTTGAGCAACAGAGCATGAACAGAGCACAGATATCTCAAAAACTCAACAGTAACAAGCCAGTATTAACATGAGGTCTTGGCTTCAAGTGTCCTTTTCTCTTGGAAAGGGATCTGACTTTACAGAAACAGCTAATTCTGGGATGAGACATACAGAAGATGAGAACAGCGTATCTTATAGACTGCAATGCAAGTGTGGGGGAGAGAAGACAGAGAGAGAGAGAGAGATAGCAGAAGTTCTATATTCGGCATGATCAAAGACTGAACAATTTGAATAAAAAGGGAAAAAGTGCCAGTAGATAAACTAAAATATAAAATTCTATTTCATGTTGCTCATGAGTCTATGCTAATATAATGATGAAATAGGCAAATAGGGAAGAACAGTTAGTATTTAACAGAGGAATCCAAAATCTCTCTCTGCCCCACAGAAGTGGAAGCATCCTCTTCCATAATTGTGAACTACAGATAGTTCCTTCTTTCCAAATAGTACAGTAAAGGTTGGGGAGAAGAATATCTTCCTGACACTCACTACCTCAATCATGTGACTAAGCAGGCAGGAAATGTAACACCAGGAGTGAGGCAATGATATGAACCTTCAGCTCTACAACTTCCTCAGAATACTGACAGGCCAGTCTTGGTCTGAATAAGCCAGAATGTTCCAAACTATAAAAAGAAAAAGGAAAAAACGAAAGACACTGTCCAGAAGAAGATAAAAAAACCGGAAACAAAGGTAATGTTGGAGACGGGTGGAGGTACAGAAAAGAGGCATACCATAAAAATTAGGAAACAAGTTCACAACAAGAGAACATTGTATGATACATAAGAAACTCTCCATATTTAGCCTCTGCATATTTTCTAAGGCCTGAAACACATTCTAAAATAAAATTGTAGATGGAGAAATTTCATGATGGAGAAAAAGGTCAAGGGAAAAATCAGTGCTGATAATTATCAGAACAGGGTTTGGATGGCTAAACCTCACAGTCTAAACCTGCACGACTCTCTGCATTACATATCATGCTTTGCTGCTATCTATCAATATCTACTCCTCTACATACTGTACACATGGCTACTCTCTATCAATATCTACTCCTCTACATACTGTACACATGGCTGCTCTCTATCACTAACCACTCCTCTACATACTGTACACATGGCTGCTCTCTATCACTAACCACTCCTCTACATACTGTACATATGGCTGCTCTCTATCACTAACCACTCCTCTACATACTGTACACATGGCTGCTCTCTATCACTAACCACTCCTCTACATAATGTACACATGGCTGCTCTCTATCACTAACCACTCCTCTACATACTGTACACATGGCTGCTCTCTATCACTAGCCACTCCTCTACATACTGTACACATGGCTGCTCTCTGTCACTAGCCACTCCTCTACATACTGTACACATGGCTGCTCTCTGTCACTAGCCACTCCTCTACATGCTGTACACATGGCTGCTCTCTGTCACTAGCCACTCCTCTACATACTGTACACATGGCTGCTCTCTGTCACTAGCCACTCCTCTACATACTGTACACATGGCTGCTCTCTATCACTAGCCACTCCTCTACATACTGTACACATGGCTGCTCTCTATCACTAACCACTCCTCTACATACTGTACACATGGCTGCTCTCTATCACTAACCACTCCTCTACATACTGTACACATGGCTGCTCTCTATCACTAACCACTCCTCTACATACTGTACACATGGCTGCTCTCTATCACTAGCCACTCCTCTACATACTGTACACATGGCTGCTCTCTGTCACTAGCCACTCCTCTACATACTGTACACATGGCTGCTCTCTGTCACTAGCCACTCCTCTACATACTGTACACATGGCTGCTCTCTATCACGAGCCACTCCTCTACACGCTGTACACATGGCTGCTCTCTATCACGAGCCACTCCTCTACACGCTGTACACATGGCTGCTCTCTATCACGAGCCACTCCTCTACACGCTGTACACATGGCTGCTCTCTATCACGAGCCACTCCTCTACACGCTGTACACATGGCTGCTCTCTATCACGAGCCACTCCTCTACACGCTGTACACATGGCTGCTATCTATCACGAGCCACTCCTCTACAGACTGTACACATGGCTGCTCTCTATCACGAGCCACTCCTCTACAGACTGTACACATGGCTGCTCTCTATCACGAGCCACTCCTCTACAGACTGTACACATGGCTGCTCTCTATCACGAGCCACTCCTCTACAGACTGTACACATGGCTGCTCTCTATCACGAGCCACTCCTCTACAGACTGTAGACATGGCTGCTCTCTATCACTAACCACTCCTCTACAGACTGTACACATGGCTGCTCTCTATCACGAACCACTCCTCTACAGACTGTACACATGGCTGCTCTCTATCACGAGTCACTCCTCTACAGACTGTACACATGGCTGCTCTCTATCACGAGCCACTCCTCTACATACTGTACACATGGCTGCTCTCTATCACTATCCACTCCTCTACATACTGTACACATGGCTGCTCTCTATCACTAGCCACTCCTCTACATACTGTACACATGCCTGCTCTCTATCACGAGCCACTCCTCTACAGACTGTAGACATGGCTGCTCTCTATCACGAGCCACTCCTCTACACACTGTACACATGGCTGCTCTCTATCACGAGCCACTCCTCTACACACTGTACACATGGCTGCTCTCTATCACGAGCCACTCCTCTACACACTGTACACATGGCTGCTCTCTATCACGAGCCACTCCTCTACACACTGTACACATGGCTACTCTCTATCACTATCCACTCCTCTACATACTGTACACATGGCTGCTCTCTATCACTAGCCACTCCTCTACATACTGTACACATGCCTGCTCTCTATCACTAGCCACTCCTCTACATACTGTACACATGCCTGCTCTCTATCACGAGCCACTCCTCTACAGACTGTAGACATGCCTGCTCTCTATCACGAGCCACTCCTCTACACACTGTAGACATGGCTGCTCTCTATCACGAGCCACTCCTCTACACACTGTACACATGGCTGCTCTCTATCACGAGCCACTCCTCTACACACTGTACACATGGCTGCTCTCTATCACGAGCCACTCCTCTACACACTGTACACATGGCTGCTCTCTATCACGAGCCACTCCTCTACATACTGTACACATGGCTGCTCTCTATCACTAACCACTCTTCTACATACTGTATACATGGCTACTATCTATCACTAACCACTCTTCTACATACTGTATACATGGCTACTATCTATCACTAACCACTCTTCTACATACTGTGTGTGGCTGCTTTTGTGGTGATTGGGTTGCACTGGAGATCATATAACCTCAAAAAAGCAAAATATTATCAACTCCTTTATAGATGAGTTTGAATAGAAAAAAATGAATAAATGGAATCCAAAGGGAAGTTCAGACTATCAGTGTGGCAAGTTAATGTCAGAGAAGTGGCTGACATTGCATTACTTCCCCCGAGGAGAGCCAGGATCTGCTGCTACATCCCAGCAGTTCTTCTCTCGTTTAGCACACATGCTTCTCGTATAGTATAGACACTTCTCCAAGGAGTGATGTGAGAGTACTTCCCTAAATGTACCTTGAACTCAACAGAAAATAGGCACAAGGACAGTAAATGTTGGCTTCATACACTGCCCACGAGATCAGAGAGGCTTGCTAACACATTCTCAATGTTCAACTTTGAGTAACCATGTGCTTATGCTGACAAATCACCTGAGAACTCCCTGAAACCAGGAACTAAAACTTGTCCAGAATTAAAATGATTACAAGATTCAAGACAGACATAAATGCCATGGCAAATCACAAGCTAATAAATATGTTAGAAAATGTGTGAGAGGGTTTTGGATGTATTGTTCCTCTTCAAGTATCACATGATGAAATAACTGCAGACACTTTGGGGCCTTACCGAGTACATACGTTACTGTGACCATGCTACCAAGGATCCGTCTTGAAGATCAAACCCAGCCTATTAGAAGGACAAAACTAAGATCAGAATCCAGATCCTTAACAACATCATACTTACCATGATGACTAGATAAAACATTTAATAAAAGCAACAACTTCTATAAATTTCCCATCTAAAAATTAACACAAAACAGATTGAGATATTCAAAATGCCAAGAATTATTAGAGAAAGGTATCCTATCTATACCAACATATTCAGTTGTAAATTACAGCATGTAATAAATTTTGAACACATTCCATGAGCTCTACTGGCATCAAACAGAATAAACCACACAGCTTTCTAGGGCTCCTCCAAGCCAAGTCCACGGTCACTTATCAGGCAGCTGTGGGATTCTCCAGCATGATCCCTACCTACCCAATAGATGCCAACATAAGCCAGGCTCTTTGAGAACAGCATTCCTGTCACAGCCCCAAACAAGTAGGTTTGGGTTTCACACCCAGGAGACTGAGCACACAAGGCTGCAGTACTGGAGTCTTCTCAGGCATTGCAGTTCTAGGCAGCACCAGTGGCCAGAGCTGTGCAGGTGGCAGTTAGGACCCCACGGCCACAGCACGAGAGCCTGTTGATCACTGGGACCTGGATTTGCTTTGTCTTCAGCATGCTCAGAGTGGATGAAGGACAGGCAGGGAGGGAGCTACAGACCTGCAGATTGAACTCTTTCATGCCCAAAGCTCCAGCAGAGAATGCCAGCCCCTTCTGCATTTGAGCAGGTCCCATTCTGCTCCCTCAAGAAAACCCTGCCTGCTTCTAGCACCAAGCTACTGCATCTGATCCTTGTGGGACGCAGCTCCACAGCTCACGGGAAATGAGTATTCTGCAGGACGAAATAATTAGAGATTCTATATAATAGAAGTCACCATACACTATACTAGAAAAGTAACTGTCCTCTCCACAAGATAGGTCATCTTGTTTTGACCGGGTGTGTTTTAGTTCTTGTACCAGTTACTCTATTCTTTTGCTGTGAGAGAACACCCAAAGTTAAGCAACTTAAGGGAGAAAGGGAGATTTATTCAGCTTATGGTTCCAGAAGGGAGATACAGTCCTTTATGGCAGAAAAGGTATGGCTGGCTGGCAGAGGCTGGAGATGGACTAGTTAACATCCTTCATGGAGACAGAGAACTGCTGCATATTCACTCAAGTGCAAACTCAACTAACTCAAGCAGGCCAGGGCTAAGCAACCTCAAGCCTCACCCCCTGTGACTGCCATCTTTTTCCATCTGGTAAAGGTGCCCTGACCTCCTGAAACACACGAGCCAACTTGTGGGGGACACATTTTAAACCATGACAGTTCTACTACAGCAAGCTCCATCACTAGGAGCTTTATGCGAAGAGGGGGGCTAGTAGAGGGAAAGTGAAAGAGGCCCAACCTAAGAAATGATCATTGCTCTTACCTTCTGGGATGTAAAACTATACATATAAGCATAAATCTGAAGAACAAGGACATATCAGGGAGAAGATTACCAAAGACACTAGGCAAAACCCACACAAAAGTGACCTACTACAGCTGTCAGGAACATGACAGACTGGTTCCAACCATAGCACGTCATCCATGCAGTGGATGCACTGCACTCACTGCAGTGTTGGAGATGGGAACTATCATCTCCACGTTATAGATGATAGAAATCCCATGTAAATAGCTCGAATGCCCTGCCTGATGTCTAAGCTGCCATTGAATCAGGATGGTTGCATTCCTCTGGAGCAGGTGCTGCTGCCCCCGGTAGAGACTGGTTTTTTGTACAGAACATCATTGTCCCCAACGAGAACCAGCAAATACACATGGCAGGCAGCCTGCACTCCAGCAAGTTTCTCAAGAGACAGGAGGCAACTGTCCAGCAGCCAGATACTCAAGCAGTACAAGTGTCACTTGCCACTCGCCATGACCCTCACCCTGATGGGTGTGGCCTGGCTGCTGTGCATGTGGACACAAGGACACATCCCTCAAAGTTTCCATCTGCTCTTCCTGCAACCCCTGAGCATTTCAGATGGGCCTGTTTTTTGTCAATCAGCTCATCTGCTGCCTCCCACACAATGGATTTCTATCATCCATAACGTGAGATAAGGTAGAAATCTGCTCCTGTGTGCCCAGCACGTGATCTCCAACATAAACATCAGAGTCCCTGGTGAACATCAGCAACATGCACTGAGGAGGCCAGAGGACAGACATGCTGCCACGTCCACGGCTGCTGCTCATATCTGCCTGGCAGGTTTTCATTTGATAGACAAAGAAGGACAAACAGCCTATGTGACCTGAAGAACAGATATCAACATGCAAAAACATGAATTACTTATTCATGTGTGTGCAAGGAGTCCTGGAAGAACACTAAGAATGCGGCTTTACAGCAGCAGCAAAAGAACAAAATACCTACTTGTCCAATAATTCCATCCAAACCCTGACTAAGCAGAGAAAATCAAATGTGGGCCCTAGTAACCATCTCATAGAACACTCCATCCCCATTAACTGACCTGTTCAGGCCTCTCCATGCTGACAGTCCATCAAGACCACTGAGTTTTCTCTTTCCCAGCATATAAGACTCTTGCATTTTGGTGGTCTCTGCAGTGATATTCCACAATAAACAGATTCAGGATATGTGATTTTACACACAGAGGAGATGTGTTCAGGCATGAAGAGAATGAAATGCCACTCCCAGGGAAATGAAGGAAACTGAGTATCATGGTAAGCTAATAGGCTAGACTCAGGCACATAATTGAGATATCCTTCACATTATCTAACTTAAGTACAAATTAATATGCACATAAATATAAATATGTTTCTTTTTTGCATCAGTATATGTGTGTGCACATACTGTGACATCAGGAATTATCCTGGATTGCTCAGCCTCCGTACTGCTTTGTTCTAGAGTTTCCCTGGTTTCTATTATCATGAACATAGAGGGCACATAGCTCCTCTATGACAGGGTGAATGGGATCCCAACGTCTCCTTATTTGCTCTTCTCTCTGCCAGGAGGTGAAGAGGGGGCAGATCAATGCTCCTCGCCGATTCTGTCATCTCCCCTGTCCCTGACTGCTGAGAGCCATCTCTGAGAAAGTGAGCTGCAGGACCTTGGGAAGAAGGATGCTGGGAAATCAGAAGTAAGATCCTTCCCAGAGTGGGTGTTGGTAGGAAGCTGTGACTTTCCAGGGATGGTATTGTGTGGGACGTGGTGTGCGCAGTGTGGAACCGTGATGCAGGGCGTGGATGGAGAACTTCTGGGCCTACCTGTGAACTGGTTACTTCACTGCCAGAAGTCTGGTCCTCTCTCAGGGCTGGCTGAAGCCCACAGACATTGGTGGAAGTGCAGTGGTTTGGTGTACCAGCATGTTTCTTGCACTCTGTATAAGTGGACGTGGCCTTGCACACTGATGCCTGAGGTGCAGTTTACTCTCCCATAGTTCCTATGGAAGGGACATTTTAGTGTCTCCTGTATGATGCCAGGACCTTGTTTTCCTACTATAATCTAGTCTCCATTTCTAGCTTATAGAGCTGGCAAGAAGAGACAGGAAAACACTGACGACCTGCGACCACTTCTGGAAAGATGAGGCACTTCCACTCCTCCCTGGTCCTCATTCCCCTTCCTGCCTATTATGGTAGTCCCTTGGGTCATGGGGTCTGGGAGTTCTATGCTTGGATGGGTTGAGAGTCCTGCCCTTCCAGCGTGTGGAGTGGTGGTGTGTGCATGGGCCACAGGTGCCCACCTATAGGACACATCTGCTCCTAAATGCAACTTTTCTTCCTGTCTCCTGCAGCACGCTGAGGAGGCTGAACACCATAAACAAGCTGATGCCTCAGGTGAAGTAGCCAAACCAGCGTCTGCCAGCGCCCAGCGGTCACCTAAGCAGCCTGTGGAGGATGTGTTTGCCACGGATTTGTCCACACTGCAATTCCTGGGTTCTCTGATCAAGCACCTGCTGCCAGTAGCCACCACCTTGTCACCACACTTGCTGACGGCCACAGTTTTTGTTGAGTCACAATCTTCCCTGAACAACTCTCATTCATCAGAGGCCTCCATTCATGGAGAATGCCTTTCATCCCAAATGCATAACAAATTTCCTCTTCTATCTCATCTTCCTGACCCTGTGGCCTGCTCTTTATCCATGTCAGATCCCAACATGGTTCAAGTCCCAGTATGGCTCAAAGAAGATTCCACTGGGAACCACACAGCAGAACCTCTCTCCACGTCCTCTGTTCCCCGCCACCTTGGTTTGATGCATCAAGTTGTTCTCCTTCACACCGTTCTGGGGAGAAGGCGGTCGCTGCAGACTTGTGCCTCTCTCCCTCATCACATGGCAAAGTCCAAGAGGGCCGTTCTCTGAACCAACCAGAGAGCTCATTATTCGAGCAGCCCACAGAAGGACAGGTCATGGCTGCAGGTCCTTCTTTCTTCAACCCAGAGGTTTGGAATCTGCTAGAGCTACTAATTAGCAAGAAAGAGAAACTGAAAGTCTGTAAGGGAAAAGAAGAGGGATCAGACCACCCCTTAAGTTCTCAGAGAATGTAGCAGTCACTGGGCAGTGAGCTAGGCAGTACCACCCAAAGCCCTTTCTGGGGAAAAAATAGCAAACCAAGGCAACTTCCAGGCCCTAAGATCTTAGGAGACAATTTACAGGAGTCCAACGTGTCTGCTATGAGGGTGTCTGGCTCCCCACCAGATTCTTCCACCTCTACACAATGAGCTCCCTAATTATGCTCCCATACATGTTCAGATGAGCACACCTCCACGAGTCTTTTCTCCCCAGCCCTTGCTTCACTACTTCGCCCAAGTTCAGTCTATGAATCCAGACTGCCCTGGTCCCAACCTTCCCCAGTGCCTGGATCCAGACCCAGGCTCATCTCCCTTCCTGTCTCCCAACACAACATCGTTTACCTCCCGCCGGGGCTTGTGGGGTTTCTTATCCTACAGGCCAGAAATATGAATCTGCTCTTCTACCTGTCGCTCAGCGCCTTGACCATCAGCTTCTCAAGAAGCATCTTGTAAACGTAAATGACTTACCCAACATGGTGCAGAAGTTTCGGGAAACCTGTAGACAGCTCACTGTCAATCACTGTGACTTCCCAGGACCACAGATCTGTTGTTGATCTCACAGGGAACTTTATGAGTCTTGAGCTCCAGGAAAAATTGGAACAACATCTTCTAAAAAAAGTTCCCACAACACTGTGGCCATTTATCCCAGAAGATCCACCATTCTCTGAACTTAACGAGGTCACAGAATGAATTCCAAGGGGCAAGTCAGGGAGACAACGAGCTTGGGCCATTACTGTCATCACTGCTGTTAGATGAAAGGGGGCTGGAAATGCAGAGAACTGAATTGAGAAGTCCAGAAAAATTCAAGAACACAAGGCATGTATGGAGTCTAGAGTACAGCAAGGAGGGTTGTGGGAGTCTAGACAGCAAGCCTGCATCCACGCTCTGGTTAGGAAAGCAAATGCTGCTGAAAGCAAGTCCTCCCCACACTACACTGGAAGAAGCACACACCGGCAGGAATAATCAACTTTGGGGAGAAGATAAAGAAATTCATAATGTATTTTTTTCCAAAAGAGGAAAAGTAAAAGCAGAATTCCTCCCCCCCCAAAAAAAATCAAGTACTCATCAGCCACGACCCAAGACCAAGAAGGAATAGGCTTAAGTTGAGGACACAAGCACAAGAGCTCGTGACCTCTGCTGGGAGGATTCTAAAGGAGAAAATGGGAGTCTACCATGAGCTGAGCATCCCTTTCAAATAAAGCTACACACAAGAAAACACCTCTGGCTCAGTGGGTATGCTTGTCTGCCACTACAGGAGACTACAAGAAAAGAGATAGAAAAAAGGCATGGATTGTGTCCCCCAGGTCAACTTCAAGGACCCACCCAACCATCCATAATTAATTATAATAGAAACAGGTCTAGCTCTCTGGAAAGGATGTGTCTTCAGTCTCCAGAGGCTAGGTAGCTTATGTCCCAAGGTACTCAGTCTAATGTCACAGACATGGTCTATGGAGGTATGTGCAATCTGGGCAATCAAATAATTCATATGTCTGTCCTGAGAAGAAATCTTTTGTCCAACCAATACTCACATCTTTCCTGAGAGGAAATGGTCTCTTCCCTCTCCTTCCAACCCCAGAAAAAATTCTTTTCAAATAAACTTTGGTTATTTTATGAGCTAATAGTTTCCTTTCCATGATATGCAGTGCTTCGATGTCTTCTCTTTGGAGGCAGTGTCTCCTGCTTGCTCTCCCTGGAAAGTCACCATCTGGTCGTCTTGGAGCTGCTGCTGGAGGGGGCAGGGCACGTAGGGAGGTGGTGGCGGCATTGTGGTCTCGCCCTCAACTAATTCTATTATCACCCTGGAATGTCATAGCAGAAACAGCAGAATGTCTTTAGGAGTTCTCTTCAGTATGAACGAACCCTAAACGATCCCATCCTGTGTTCACGTGTACTTCACCTGATTTGTTCCATCTTTTCATTTTGTGTGGGTGTGGGGATGGGTACACAGAGGTACCAAATAGTCAAGTGCCTTCACATCCCCAAAGAGGGCACAGAAATGTTGGAGCTCACGTGGCCACTCAGAGTACAAAGCGGGAGAATCTGGGCCTCTGCATTTTGAGGGAAGAAACAGAGGACATGGAACTAGAAGGCCGAACTCACCCTGACAGAGGTGCCAAGAAGCTGAGTCCTGAGCGGCCCCTCACAGTGCAGCTTCGATGACATTAGTGTCATTCTACTCCGTGTCTGCCTTCCGTTCTCTCGCAGCAGGGGACAGTGTGGGGAGGGAAGTGCTGTATGTGGTGGGGACTTTGTGAAGCCTACTGATCCCTGGCCACACGTCACCTGCTGTGTAACCATAAATCACAGACACGTTGGGCCTAGAGTGGGAAGCAGGATTTAAAAAGGTTGGAACCAGTGCAGGAGGCCCAGTGGCATGAGGATGCATAAAGGCTTCCATGACGTAAAACCCGTCTCCATGTGCAGACCACGGACCTGGAGTCATGAGACATCAGTGTCTGATCCACTCCCTCTGTCTTAGCAGTCTCTGCACTGTGGCCTGGAGAAGACCTTAGTACCAACGAACTGAAGATGGAACAAAGCCTTTGAGCGTGGGAGAGCCATTCCTCACAGCTCATCTAGCAACCTGCATGCTCTTGCCTCTTAAATTCTAGTGATCGTGAATTGATAACTTGAGGAAAAGACAAGTCTAGAACTTCCAACTGACTCACAACCTAATGGCCTTTATAAACATACATGGTGCCAGTGTTACTACAGACAACAGGACAGACCTGACCTGACCAATGGGAAGCCATGGGGTAATATCCCATGGTAACACAGCACATCATTGCAGGACTCTGATGTCTGTTTTTTACTCCACATACCAGCAGGGGAACAGGACGCCCTTAGGACAGTTATACAAAAGGGTTGGGATGGGCACAAAATGCCGGTGCTTCCTGGTCACTGAGCAGGCCAGGAAAGGTCGCTACAAAGCCTCGCTCTGCTTCCAGCTCAGGCTTCTTTGTTCTGGGCTGCGCCCTCTTGGGAAGCAGGTGGGGACAACTACAGAAAGAGAATCCAGTTCTTCAAAGTTTCTCACTGTGATCAACTTTAGTGGCCTCATTTATTTTCTAGTGAAGAACCTTGAAGAGAACAGACCACTTAAGGCCGAAACATGAATGAGGCCCTTTACACATCCTGAGGCCCTGTTTGTGGGACTAGCAATACGTTGGGTGGGTGTAGAACCTGAATGTCTCCCCTGAGTCAGTCTGTGTACCAACTAGTGATGATGACAGCCTCCTAGATGCACCTTGAAAGCAGAATGGATGGCACCACTGGGTCCACTCAGAGATCTGGGGCTGCAGGTCTGAGTGACATCCCAAGGTACAGATGTCAGGTGGTAATGGTGACCAGCCAGAAGCAGAACAAGTTTCTATGGTTTCTGCCTTCAGAGACCTCATTGACTGCAATGGATATTAAGACTGTGAGCCTGGACTTTTACAGAGACCCTTCCAGATTTCCCCATTGTTACACACCTCCCCAAGATCTTTTTACAGTCTGTGACACAGATTCACTGTGGAAGAAACCCCAGAATTCCAGTGACTACCCCAAAGCCTTCATGAGTCTCAAGAGACTACCAGACATTACATAGACACATCCTCAGATAAATCCACAGGGAAACCTCCACACAGTAGAGCTCTATGGAGTCTCTGACAGAAATCCGTACCCTGAGTGACAGCCCAGCATTTCCCTCAAAGACCCAAGCAGAGACATCCTGAACACTGCCACGCAGAACTCCACGGAAACCCCGATGAGAAGCCTCACAGAGACCCCTGCTAAGGAACCTCCACAGAGACCCCCACTAAGAAAATCCCACGGAGGCCTCTATAGAATCCTGTCTCACAGCTGAAGAGGAAGCTGAAAGAATGTAAGAGCCAGAGAAGGGAGGACGGCAGTGAAATGCTGTCCTCTGGACTCACGTGGTGGTGTACAGATGATCTCATGACAGCTGAGTTACCTACACAAGACAAGCACAGATGCAGGCCGACAATATTCCTGCATGGATGGGGAGGGGCTTCCGAGGCCTAATCTCTGAGGAGCTAGCCCCAGTTGAATCCTTTTTCTTCAGGAGTGTGGTCTGTGTTGCAGTGGTTGGCCCCAGAGCCATGCACATGCTTGTGCAGACAGCACTAATGGGTCTCAGGTGTTCTCATGTTTTGTTTTTTTCAACAAACTTAAAAAAAAAAAGAAAAATGCTAGAGCATGAAAGCTGACTGTACTGGAGGACTAAGGGAGATGATAGGGATGGGGGATGGGTCTCATGAAGATACATTGTATAGACATGTAAACTTGTCAAAGAATAAAGTATTTAAAAAAAGAATGAGAAAAGTGGGAGGAACACCCTGGGAGATGACAGAAGAGGAGACCAGAAGAAGAAAAAGGAGGAATAGGAGCAAGGAGGAAAAGGAAAATAGTAAGAAGAAAGAGAGAAAGCAGAAGTTGCAGTGGTGGTTGTGCACAAACGCCATGTTGGCCTTGCTCTCAAGTAAAAACCTTTTCCCAGCTGTCCACACATACTAACCCCATTCATTCACTTTCTTGTTTCTGGGCTACTTTTATCTCTCCCTCTCTGCTACTCTCCCAGCAAACAAGTTCAAAGTCTCTATTATCCTGAAGCCCTCACTGGACCCCAACATCACAGTCTCACACATCATCACTCCTCTAAAGACACTCCTTTTACTGCGCCTTGCTGCTGAGCCCCTTCAATAAACCTTGAATCCCATTAGGCCTTCAACACTCAGCTACCTGCTGTCTGGGGGTCAATGTAAAATTCTGAACTCCCAAATGGAATAGCCTTTTTATTGCTGTGGTTTGTCTGGAAACAAAGAATAGAACAATGACTGTCGCCCTCATCACATATTGTGAAAAACATGTGAACATGATGGTATTAAAACTTCTTGAGGTGCGCGGGGCAGAGCGCCGGGGACCTGCGGCGGGGCAGCGCTGAGGAAAGTGAGCTTTCCGGTCAGGTGTTTCAGTGTCTGTAGACAAGATGGACTCCCCATTTAATAGACGACAATGGACCTCCCAATCATTGAGGGTAACAGCCAAAGAACTTTCTCTTGTCAATAAGAATAAATCATCAGCCATTGTGGAAATATTCTCCAAGTACCAGAAAGCAGCTGAGGAGGCAAACATGGAAAAGAAGAGAAATAACACTGAGAATCTCCCCCAGCACTTCAGAAGGGGGACCCTGTCTGTGTTGAAGAAGAAGTGGGAGAACCCTGTACCTGGAACAGAGTTACTCTCAGACACTCTGCAAAACAGCATCATCGAGATTAGGCACAGAGTGGACCACCCTCCTGCTGAAATCACAGTCGACTCTACTTCTGGAGCCAGAGCTGATCACGAAGAACAGCCCCAGTCCAAACCTAGATTTGTACCACGTCCGGAAGCTGTTACTCAGTGTCGGTATTCCGGCTCAGAAGACAGCGAGGAATTTAAAGCCCACACTACAGAAAGTAAAAAAATGGAAAACTGTCTGGGAGATTCCAGGCATGAAGTAGAGAAATCTGAAATGAGCGAAAACACAGAAGCTTCTGGCAAAATAGAGAAATACAATGTTCCACTGACCAGGCTTAAAATGATGTTTGAGAAAGGTGAACCAGCTCAAACCAAGATTCTTGTGACCCAAAGCCGAAATGCACCTGGAAGAAGGATCTCTGAAAACAGCTATTCTCTGGATGACTCGGAAATAGGCTCAGGTCATCTGTCATCCTCTGCATTCAACTCCGACAAAAATGAAAGTAAGAGAAATCTGGAGCTGCCACGCCTCTCTGAAACTTCCACAAAGAATCGGATGGCTAAACACCAGGCAGCTGGTGAAATCAAAACTCACAAATTGGAGCAAAAGGAGAATGTGCCTCCGCGACCTGAGGTCTGCATCTCCCATCATGAGGGAGCAAAGGGTTCCGCAACTGAGGATAGCCTGGCAGCTCATTCTGGCCCTGCTGAAGAGGACTCCTGTGACTTCCAGGTTAAGAGCGAGGCCAGCAGCCTGTGCACCCCAAGCCACTGAGTCCTGATGCTAGAGCCTCCAGTATTTCTGAACATTCTCCTCCCAAAACAGTGAAGAAATTTCAGGCACCCGTGAAAGAGAACTGTGTGGAATGTGAGAAGCCGGTCTACCCCATGGAACGTCTCTTGGCTAACCAGCAGGTGTTTCACATCAGCTGCTTCCATTGTTCCTATTGCAACAACAAACTTAGTCTGGGAACATATGCATCTTTACATGGGAAAATCTATTGCAAGCCTCCCTTCAATCAGCTCTTTAAGTCTAAGGGCAACTATGACGAAGGCTTTGGGCATAGACCACATAAGGATCTGTGGGCAAGCAAGAGTGAAAATGAAGAGACTTTGGAAAGACCAACCCAGCCTTCAAATGCAGGGGAGAACCCTGAGAGCCCTGGGGTAGAAGATGCCCCCATTGCTAAGGTAGGTGTGCTCGCTGCAAGCATGGAAGCCAAGGCCTCCTCACAGCAGGAGAAGGAAGACAAGCCAGCTGAAACCAAGAAGCTGAGGATCGCCTGGTCACCCCCAACTGAACTGAGTACTTCGGGAAGTATCTTGGAGGAAGGGATCAAAGTGTTGAAGCCCAAATGGCCTCCTGAGGATGAAGTCAGCAAGCCAGAAGCTTCTGAGGATGTAGACCTGGATCTAAAGAAGCTAAGACGATCTTCTTCACTGAAGGAAAGAAGCCGCCCATTCACTGTAGCAGCCTCATTTCGAACCTCTTCGGTCAAGAGCCGGAAAACATTGTCCCCACCTATCAGGAAAGGATGGAGCATGTCAGAGCAGAATGAAGAATTTACAGGGGGAATAGGAACAGAAAAGAAACAGGTGGAAAATGCCAAGGTCCCTGGGAAGAATGAGAGTGTAGAGACCACAAGCTGGCAAAGCAAGGAATCTAAAGGAGCGGAGGTGGAGAGGAGAAATAAGGAAATTCATAGTTTTGAGCTGGAAAGTGAGAATCTCATAGAAAATGGTGCAAGTATAGATGAAGATGAACAGCCATCTCCACTTGAACCCAAGTCTCCAAATTGGTCCAGCTTTGTAGATGACACATCCAGTAAAGAATTCACTTCCCAGAATCAGAAATCCCAAGATGTAGGGTTCTGGGAGGGAGAAGTAGTCAAAGAGCTATCAGTGGAGGAACAGCTAAAGAGAAACCAGTACTATGACGAGGATGAGGATGAAGAATGACAAATTAATATTAGTGCTCATTAACCACTTTACCATAGTGATTCACAGAAACAGGTGTCTTAGCATGAACTGCCTTTTATGTGGAAGCAACTTTGGAAAAGAATTTTTGCTACCAAAAACAAACAAAGCCATACTGCAACTTAAGTGAACCAGTTCTTAATGCTTGACATAATACTATTTAAATCCCTCATTTTAGCAGTTAGGATACACATAAATGCTAAGCAGGGAATTTTCCACTGATACAGTCCAAATTCCACTGTCTTCCCAGAAGTCACTGTTTAATTAGGTAGACAATTAATAGTACATTTCATACTATAAATACATTTGCAGAATTAATTAGAGAACATGAAGAAGGGATTTAGAGGCTTTTATATTATAACTGAATGCACTTTACATAAAGGGCACAGTTTGTATATTTTTAAATGAATACCAGTTTAATTTTTTAGTATTCATCAAAATCAAATATTTAGTACTTTAAAAAATTTTTTCAATTAATTTTCTTAGCTCTGATACATATGGGAAATTTATCGCTTCGTACCCTGTCCTCTGCTACCTGAATCATCCAGCATAATGTAGCCACCTTCTGAAATAATAGAAGAGCCAATCTACATGCTTTGGTGTTTGGAGATTCACAATTGAAAACTACAATTTTTTTTGGATCACTGTTCACCAGGCTCCTTATTAGAATAAAGCAAATTCAAAGAAGAAATAACACAGGAACTGCCTTAAACCATATGAACTGAGACTTCATATGAACTGAGACTTCCAAATCCTGTATTCTACTCATGATTTCACTTTTCTGAGACACTTAATTTTTTTAATGCCTATCAGCTCTGAAATGCATTGATTTTTGTGGCAGATAATAATCCCAGGGTGAAATTAAGCCAATTATCAACCTTTTTTCTTGGATAGTTCTCTCTAGTATTGAGGCTTTATAACATAAATTTGAATACATTTTTTGTACAGAATCAGCAACCCAAATTATATGTATGGGAGGAGGGGTGAGTTTCCGCTTGCTAGGCGGAGGTCCTGAGCGGATCCAATCCCCTATAGGCCGGCGGAAGCGGGGGGCCGGCGTTTGGCCCTGGTAGGCGGGCTTGTGAATCCCGGGACAGAGGAGGTGGAGGCGTCCATGGGGTTCGCGAATTGTCCATGTTTCACCCAACAACACACCCATCACCACCACACACACCACACACAACGCGCCGCCGCACAATATGCCACAGTGCTAACAAAAAAAAAAAAAAAAAAAAAAAAAATAAAATTAATATCATTTTTTTTTTTAACCGTTTTTCCCCCTCTCCCGAACCTTCCTCCCCTCCCCATCCCCCAGTGCCCCCCCCAATTCCCAGAGAGTCCTTTAACGCCTAATCTCCACGGGTCCTCCTCTCCGATGACATATAAGGGACCCAGTGGCATTTCCATAAGCCCTTTCTCTTGTTCCCCTTAAGCATAAGATCACTACTATGGCTGTCAATCCCTTGCCTCCAGGGGTCTCGGTTGCCCTTAACAGATGCTAGACTTTATGAGGGCAACAGTGCGCTGGACATTGCGCAGGGCATGCAAAGTCCCATTATGATTTGCTTTGGGCCCCAACTATGGTTGCGAATCTTGCAAATCGTGCTCCTCCCATTCTTTTTGCTCTTACAATCTTACCGCCCCCTCTTCAGCAAATGTCCCTGAGCTCCAGGATGGGGAGAGATTAGGCTGGCCTAGTTCTATGTGATTGATACAGTCTCTGAAGTTCTGGATTGTGATTTGTTGATTTTCTTTTGCAGTTTTGCTGCTCCTGCAATGCCCTTCACTCCATTCTGCTGGGCACTGTATGTTGTCCCTTGCAGACCTTGATGGAGGCCTATTTTCTCTGCTGTAACATGGTCCCCTCTCTCCTTGTTTCTGGTGTGGCCCTCCTACCCCATCTCTCTTGTTCATAATCCTTGCAATTACTGTGTTACATAGGTTTACTTTTGAGTGTCTCAATGTGGGCTGGGTGAGTTTGGTACTAGGAGCCACATATTAGGGAGTACATACGGCACTTAATTTTCTGGGTTTGGGATACTTCACTTAATATAATTCTTTCTAATGACATCCATTTCCAAGCAAATTCCAGTAATTCATCATTTTTGATGGCTGAGTAGTACTCCATTGTATAGATGTACCACCCTTTCCTTATCCACTTGTCAACTGTTGGACATTTAGGTTGATTCCATAACTTTGCTATTTTAAACAGTGCTGCTATGAACATGGTCGAGCTTGTGCTATCGAGGCGAACCTCTGCTGCATGGGGGGTTATTCCCAAAAGTGGGTTAGCAGGGTCATATGGCATGTCAATCTTTAATTTCTTTAAGAATCTCCAGACGGCTCGCCAGAGTGGCTGTATGAGCCTGCATTCCCACCAACAATGTAGGAGAGTTCCCCTCTCTCCACATCCTCTCCAGCATTTGTCGTTGTTTGTATTGTGGATTTTTGCCATCCTGACCGGGGTGAGATGATATCTCAGGGAAGTTTTGATTTGCATTTCCCTGATGGCGAAGGAAGTGGAGCATTTTTTAAGATATTTGTTAGACATTTTAATTTCATCCCTGGTAAAGTTTCTTTGAAGTTCCAGGGCCCATTTTTTAATTGGGCCAGTGTTTTCCTTGGAGTTTAGTTTTCTAAGTTCTTTGTGCACTCTGGACAGTAGAGCTCCGTCAGATATGTGGTTAGTGAAGATTTTCTCCCATTCTGTGGGTTGCCTTTGAGCTCGTGTGACAATCTCTTTATCTGAACAGAAGCTCTTTAATTTCACAAGATCCCAACTGTTGAGAGTTGGTAGCAGTGACTGTGCCATTGGATGTCTGTTTAGGAAGTGTTGGCCTAGCCCAATCAGCTCGAGGGAGTGCCCTATCCTTTCAACTATGGTTTTTAAAGTCTCTGGCCTGATATCAAGGTCCTTGATCCATTTGGAGTTAAGTCTTGAACATGGTGACAAGTACGGGTCCAGCTTTAATCTTCTGCATGTGGAGATCCAGTTTTGCCAGCACCATTTGTTGAAGATGCTGTTCTTTTTCCATTGGATTCTTTGGGCCCCTTTGTCAAAGACCAAATGGCTGTAACTTTGTGGACTTATATCTGGGTCTTCAATCCTTATCCATTGATCTGTGTGTCTATTTTGGAGCCAGTACCAGGCTGTCTTTATAACTATGGATTTGTAGTATAGACTTAGGTTTGGTATGGTAATACCTCCAGCTGTGTTTTTGTTACTCCGGATTGTTTTTGCTATTCTGGGTCTTTTGTGCCTCCATATGAATTTTGAGATTGTTTGGTCAACTTCTTTGAAGAATTGCTTTGGGATTTTGATTGGTATAGCATTGAATCTGTATATTGCCTTTGGTAGGATGGTCATTTTTACGATGTTGATTCTGCCAATCCAGGAACAAGGGAGGTCTTTCCACCTTCTGGTTTTAAAGTTTTCATTGTAAAGGTCTTTTACCTCCTTAGTTAGGTTTATACCAAGGTATTTCATTTTTTTAGGGGTTATAGTAAATGGTATTATTTCTCTCAAGGCTTTTTCACTTCTTTCACTCTGGGCATACAGGAAGGCCTCTGATTTTTGCACATTTATTTTGTATCCTGCCACCCTGCTGAACTTCTCAATTAGTTCCAGGAGCTTCCTGGTGGAGTTTTTGGGATCACTCAGGTATAAGATCATGTCATCTGCAAATAAGGATAGCTTGACTTCTTCCTTGCCAATTTGAATCCCTCTTATGTCCCTTTCTTGTCTTATGGCTTCAGCTAACACTTCAAGTACAATAATGAATAGAAGTGGTGAGAGTGGACAGCCTTGTCTAGTTCCTGATCGAAGTGGGAATGATTCCAATTGTTCCCCATTGAGCATAATCCTTGCTGTGGGCTTGTTGTATATAGCTTTTATTATATTGATTAAGGTTCCTTCCATTCCCACTGTCTCTAGCGTTTTGATCATAAAAGGCTGTTGGATCTTGTCAAAAGCTTTTTCTGCATCTATCGAGAGTATCATGTGGTCTTGGACTTTGGACTGGTTTACATGATGAATTACATTTATTGATTTGCGTATGTTGAACCAACCTTGTGTGCCGGGGATGAAGCCTACTTGGTCCCCGTGAATGATCTTTTTAATCTGTTTTTGAATCCGATTTGCTAAGATTTTGTTGAGAATCTTTGCGTCTGTGTTCATCAGGGAGATCGGCCTATAGTTTTCTTTTTTAAGTGAATCTTTATTCGGTTTTGGGATTAAAATGATATTAGCTTCATAGAAAGAATTTGGTAGTGTTCCTTCCTTTGCTATTTGATGGAACAGTTTAAGGAGTATTGGTGTCATTAACTCCTTAAATGTCTGGTAGAACTCTGTGCTGAATCCATCTGGTCCAGGACATTTTTTGGTGGGAAGATTCAAGATTACTTCCTCAATTTCCTTATATGTTATAGGACTATTTAAATAATTCACAACTTCCTGATTCAATTTAGGTAAGTTGTGTTTACTTAGAAATTCATCCATCTCTTTTGTGTTGTCAAACTTCACAGAGTATAAGTTTTTGAAATATGATGTTATAATTCTCTGGATTTCTTGGGTATCAGTAGTGATAACTCCATGTTCATTTCTAATTTTGTTAATTTGGGTTTTCTCTCTCTTGCTTTTGGTTAGTTTAGCTAGGGGTGTATCAATCTTGTTGATTTTTTCAAAGAACCAGCTTTTCGATTGGTTGATTTTTTCTATCGTTTTCTTAATCTCGATTTCAGATATTTCTCCCCTTATTTTGCTAATCTCTTCTCTTCTACTGCTTTTGGGATCAGATTGCTCTAGTTTCTCTAAAGCTTTAAGCTGCATTGTTAAGTTGTTTATTTCTGATGTTTCCATTTTTTTGACGTAGGCATTAAGAGCTATGAACTTACCTCTTAGAACAGCTTTCATTGTGTCCCAGAGATTTTGGTAAGTTGTATTTTCGTTATCATTCACTTTCAGGAAATCTTGAATTTCCTTTTTAATTTCTTCCTGAATCCAGTTCTCATTCAGCATCATAGTGTTAAGTTTCCAGGAGTTAGTGTATTTTCTTTTGTTTGATGTGTTGTTGATGTCCAGCTTTAGGCCGTGGTGGTCTGATAGGGCACAGGTTAGAATTTCAACTTTCTTGTGTATGTGTAGATTCATTTTGTGGCCCAATATGTGATCTATTTTGGAGAAAGTTCCGTGTGCTGCTGAGAAAAATGTGTATTCTTTGGTGCGTGGGTGAAAAGTTCGATAGAGATCTGTAAGGTCCATTTCTTTCAGGGTTTGATTAAGTTCCAAAGTGTCTCTGTTAAGCTTTTGACCTGTTGATCTATCCCATGTTGAGAGGGCGGTGTTGAAGTCCCCAAGAATTATTGTTTGGGGGTTGATTTCTTGCTTTAGACCCTGTAGGGTTTTCTTAATGAATGTGGAGGGGCCCGTATTGGGTGCATATATGTTCAGTATTGTGAAGTCTTCCTGGTGAATTGTGCCTGTGACTAAAATGTAGTATCCATCCGTGTCTCTTATAATTTTCTTTGGTTTGAAATCCACTTTGTCTGATAGCATAATGGCTACCCCTGCCTGTTTTCTGTTTCCATTTGCTTGTAGAATTGTTGACCAGCCTTTTATTTTTAGAGCGTGCCTATCTTTTGTGGTGAGATGGGTTTCCTGCAGGCAGCAGATTGATGGATTGTGATTTTTAATCCAAGTTTGTAATCTGTGTCTCTTGATCGGTGAATTAAGTCCATTAACATTTAGTGTTATAATGGAGAAACTATTGTTAATTCCAGACATTTATTAGCGTTAGTAGCTTTTATAAGTATATTGCTTCGCTTTTAATGGTGTTAGATTTGCCTTCTCTTCTCCTGGATATGCCTGTTTTTTTCTTCACGCTTGAGTATCATTTCTAGCATTTTTTGAAGGCCTGGTTTGGTGGACATGTATCCCTTCAAGTTGTCTTTGTGCTGGAAAATTTTTCTTTCTCCCTCGATCATGACTGATAGTTTTGCAGGGTAAATCAGCCTGGGTTGACATTTTTGCTCATTCAATACTTGAATATGTCTCTCCAAGCTCTTCTTGCTTTTACTGTTTCGACTGAGAAGTCATTTGTTATTTTAATAGGTTTACCTTTAAAAGTGACTTGTTTTTTCTCCCTTGAAGCTCTCAGCACCAGTTCTTTATCTTGAATGTGGAGTGTTTTAACTATTATTTGCCGCGGCGTGCTTCTATTTTGGTCGTATCTGTTTGGGGTGCGGAATGCCTCTTGTATATGAATGGGCCTCTCTTTTTTTAGATGAGGAAAGTTTTCCTTGATGATCGTTTGAAAAATTTCCTCAGGGGTGGTATTTTGAGATTCTTGCTCTGGTATTCCATGAATACGCATGTTAGGCTTCTTCAGGGTGTCCCATATCTCTTGGATATTTCTCTCAAGTATCTTTTTGGCTTTAACAACCTCTTCCATTGAGCTGGTTAGTACTCCCACTTTATCTTCAAGGTCTGAAATTCTGTTTTCTGCTTCGTTAGTTCTGTTGATAAGACTCTCTGTGGCGTTCTGGGTTGAAGATAACTTGTGTTTTAGCTCAGTTTTAAACTCTGCTTGAGTTTGTTTTAACTGTTCTATGCCACTTTTTGTTTCTTGCACTGTTTTTCTCAACTCCTCCAGATGTCTGTTGTGTTCCTCTTCAAAGCGATTGATTCGATTATGTAATTCCTCCCGGATTTCGTCTTTCATAGTATTGAACATGGTAATGATCATATTTTGAAAGACCTTATCCTGGGTGAGGCTTTCTTGGCCTTTTTCCGTGGGTTTGTTCTTGTTGGAGTCTAACATTATGGGATTAATTTCTTCAGTGGGAAATTTGTTTACTTGAGTGTTGCTTCTCATGGATTTGCACTTTGACTTTGGCATTGTCATTTTAACTCTTAAGATCTCTCAGTTTCACTAAACTGAATTATTTGGCCTGGGGTCCTGGTGGGCGGGGCCCGAAAGGGGACTTACCTAGGGCGCGGGGTGAGGCCCGGCTGGACTGTGTGCATGTCCTGACTGGTGGAGCGGGATGGGGTGAAAAGGGCGAGGGAGTGATTTTTTAAACTATAGGCCTTTTTGCATTTATAGAGATTTGGCGCTAGTATTTTAGAGATGTAAAATATTCTGCTTCTGGTCTTGATTAATCTGAACCATTTTTATCCAATAAAGCTTTTAATTTACATTTGAAAAAAAACTTCTTATCAGAGCAATAAATTATAATGATAAGGATAGTGGATACAATATGCTAAACCTGAACAGAGACAGCGTAAGAATTTAGAGTACTTGATTTACACCCAGAAAAATTTCACATGAATCAGTACTTTGAGCATTTTGAGATAATTCTAGCCATTCAATATACCAATTATGCATGTTTCCTGTATAAAGGAAAATATTTAGTTATAAATATGAAGTATAGGTGATAAAAATAAAATCTATGAGACTAGAAACAACTGCAAGAGAAACATAAAGCAAATATTAATGAGTTTTTTGAATAATGCAGTAGCTATAACCAACAAATCAGTCTAAAGTACCAAACTATCCATCTATGAACAATATTTAGAGTGAACTCATCAAAGGGCAAAATAGAAGAATTACAGATACAGATGAAATGCCCAAGTAGCTTGGGTTATTATTCTAGTAAGATAGAGGTTATCAGCTTGAGCTGCAGCCTGTGCTGAGTCGTATTTATGAAGAATTGCTGCTCCGTTTTTGTGGATTCCCGTGCGCGTGCTGCACGTGGTAGGTGTACATACGTGTGTGGACAAGTGAACGAGAGGATGCTTTAGTGCATTTGTGTCTGCAGAGAACCAATGGTGACATCAGGAATTATCCTGGATTGTTCTACCTCCTTATTTTGCTCTGTAATTTCCCAGATTATGCCTTCCAGGACCAGAATTGCAAGCTGATGCCATATCTGCTTGGCATTTCTTTTTTTTTTATTCAATTATGCGCGTTTGTGTGCGCGTGCTTGTGTGTGTGTGCGCATGTTTGCGTGTGTGTCTCTGTGTGTCTGTGTGTGCCTGTGTGTAGAACCACGGGCGAATTTGGGAAGCATCATGGACTGCCTCCACCTCCTCCTTGTTTACTTTGCCCTGGGATTTACAGGCTCCGCCCTACCAGGACCAGAAATGCAGGCTTTCATGTATCCTAGGCAGGCCCATACCTTACTATGAACTTTTGATCATCCTGGATCTACTTGCTCAGTGTAAGAATATCAGAATTCACCACTATGTCTTGTTTATGCAGCACTGGAGAACAGAACCCAGGGCCTCATGAATTCTAGAGAACTGTTATAACCCAATTGTTATGTTTCTCCAGACTTACTGAAATTTTTACAATCAACTTCACAAGCTAAAATTTTATGTCTCACCAGTGCATTTTGTTATGAATGGAACATCTTACCTTTGTTTCCAATAGCCATTATTGGATACGAAATATTTCTTTACCTACTATTATATTAAATATTCCTCCCTATATATAAAGATGTGTCTGATGAAAGAATAACAGGAAAAAGAAGTTTGTAACATTTCTAGAATTGCATAATTGAACTTTTTCCCAAGACTTTAAAAACATTAGTGCTGTTTATTACCCCATATTCTGTAGTAGGGTCAGGTAAAGAAGCATCAGAACCATACCCCAAAAATAATGATTTGAATCCTTTCAACACCAATAACTCCCTTAATATATATGATTTATTTAAACTATCATTACATCAGGTTCCTTAATTATCACAATCAATCCACATTTACTAAAATAAAACAGACTAGAAATAAGCATGCCAGAAATTATTCCAATTCTGGGCAATAAAACTGCAATCTAAAGAAATAACAACTAAACATTAACTTAAACACCTTCCTAGAAATAGACATTGTGATAAATCTTGATACAGGATAGTAAACTCTTCAGAATAATTGTTGTAGCTGAGTGTGCTTCATAATATTAGCATTATTATTAAAATTAGAGGTAACTCCTTGGAATTCCTGAACATCAGAGATTAAATCAAGGATTCCCCTAATATCAGGAATAATGACACTAATGTGACAAAAAAATGCCATGACTTTCTTTCTCAAGCTGCCCCCTTATTTCCACCACTTCAGTGATTTTAGTACAAGGATATGTGGACTAAACTCAACTATTAAAAAAAAAACTCACTGTGGTCACCTACATAGGATGCGGGACAGCTAGAATCACAATAATCTTTAACTGATACTGAGTAGATCTAGAGATCTGGGCTGGGAACTTCGGAGGGGGTATTGAACTGGTTTTTGTACCAATTCATTTGGGGACTGGTGCACTTTGTTCCATTGATGCAGACAGATGCCACAAGTTTTCAAAGCACTGCTAGGAATCCTCCAGAAGGGTGGGCTCTGCCTGCCACTGCCTGGTTATTCCCACCAACCACCCACCTTTCTCAAGAACCCTTCAGAGACATAGGTCCGTGGAGGTCCTCAACTGCCAGGGAAACACTTCCCTGAAGACTGAGTACAGTGACTGGAACACTGCAGAAAGGGCTGCTTACATGAGCCCCCTGCACCAGGAAGGGCCTAGACAAGGGTCGTAGGAAGGTACAGAAGAAAGTTCTACTAGGTACCTCCATGGTCCAGGTGTTTTTCTCTGAGGACAGGCTGACCTGTCAGGGAATCATGTTCTGAGCACAGGTGATGTCTGTGCGCAGGATTTGTTCTGCAGAGTACAGCTCTGTGACCTCTGCTGGTCTCTACAGAAGTGACAAATATGGGGACACCGTGATTTAAGCAGAGCCAAGCAATGTGTGAAGGTGCCATCCTGCTTTCCCTCGTGTCCCTC
This sequence comes from Typhlomys cinereus, assembly GCA_023101885.1. Lineage (NCBI taxonomy): Eukaryota > Metazoa > Chordata > Mammalia > Rodentia > Platacanthomyidae > Typhlomys > Typhlomys cinereus. The sequence continues at coordinate 379,569 of JALPQD010000192.1, forward strand.
CTGTCAAGCTCCTTTCAGACAAGCCCTTTACACTCAGGTACTGCCTATTTCCCCCCAATGGTGACTATCAACAGGGTACAGAGAGACAGGTGCAAGAGACTTGAAAAGGTGGGTGATGGTGGGAATAACCAGGCAGTGGCAGGCAGAGCCCACCCTTCTGGAGGATTCCTAGCAGTGCTTTGAAAACTTGTGGCATCTGTCTGCATCAATGGAACAAAAGTGCACCAGTCTCCAAATGAATTGGTACAAAAACCAGTTCAATCTCCCCCTCAAAGTTCCCAGCCCAGATCTCTCAGTATCTACTGAGATCAGTTAGAGATTATTGCAGTTAACGATACAGAGACCAAAGTCAGTGAGGAGAGACAGCCCAGCCCAGGAATTTCCAGAGTTAATGCCTTATTCAAAAATACATAATTGAAAGTATAAAGTTAGGTGGCTACAAGTCATGAAATGGGAGAGGCAGGAAAGACAAGAGGAAAGATGAAGAGAAACAGCAATTACAGTGCCTGTCACTGTGTGGACACTGGAAATAGTGGTGTACAGGTATGTTTAACGGAAAGGAAAAGGCAGATAGAGAAATGAAGTGCTGGAAGCAATCAGGCTATAAAAGATTTACATGCATTTTCAGAAGCACTTGCTGGACCTTAATGTCTTAAAGATGGATTCATGTTTATAGTTGCATCATGGAGGGACGAATGCAAGACATTTGGATGAAGTTATGGAGATGATTTAAGAGAATGCAACAATGGAAAGTAAAAACGATGCTGACCTAAAATGAAGGACTGCTTTGGGAAATATCTGAGGATGTAAAATGATCACTCGCCAATGCCCTGTGTAGGAAACCTTTAACAAATGAGTAAGTTTACACACCTGGAACTGTGTAGAACATTCTTTCTAATTCACTAGAGAAAACATACCAAGTGAGATCTAAGATGAGCCCCATGAGTTGCTCAAGTTGGTCATGTTTTCTTAGTCCTTCTGTGGCTATATATCTTACTATGCTGAAATAATTCACTTAGGAGCTTTGTTAAAATTGTTATGTTTATGGTATTCTAAAGCTTATCAAAATAATACTGTATCTGGAAATTGAACTCACTGGTAAAATATGTGATTAGCAGTTTGAGTTCCTTGGTTAAGATCCCTGAAATAAAAATACAATCAACTACAACAACACCTAATAAACTACCCTTTCCTGAGAGACTACTGAGGATTGATGCAAATGGAAGAAAGGGAGCCGCTTTCCTCAGTGCTATCCCCGGTGACATGTCATCCATGCTTCAGCAAATACTTAGGCACATGCCACTATAGGCAATTTGGGTGAAACTCAATAAGCACGAACAGAAAAGAAAAAAAAAAGACAAGAATGCAGGAGATTGGTTGGGAAGAATGTTTTCCATGGATTGTTCTTCCTAGAAAGACTTTAGTACTAGAATCTCATTTTATGATCTTTCCATGTTTCTAGTGTCCCACATTCCTTTCTCAAAGATTTTATTTTTCTATCATTCAATATGTTCCTATGTCCCATTTTCCTTCCCTTGATCCCTGAATTGACCAATTTTCTCTTTCTTCATTTCCTTCATCCCTCTTCTTCCTTACTTCCTCACGCTTCTGAGTGTAAGAATATTCCTTAAGGGATTGTCTCAACTTTACACCCTGTGAAAACTTGATGTCATATGGGCCTTATAATACGTCACCTACTTTTTAGTCTTACTTTATATCTGGTAGAACATATCACCATTACATTTTAGCTAAACATTCTATAAAATGAATATTTTATACAATGTACAATTTTACTTTTCTTAAGTCATTGGTCATATTCTTTCTTTGACAGTCCCAGAAAAGTGAAGAGCTTTAATGGAAGCTTCTTTCACCAGAAGAAATTCACACATACTGGTAAACTTTGTCATTTGGCTGTAGATCGACCCGTGCCAGGTGGGAGAGCATTGCTGTTGATAGACTTGAATACTGCTGACCACTGGAATCACTCTCTAGTCATGTGACCTCAACATAATGTTACTTATCATTCTTGTTTTTGTTTTTAAGTTACGGAATTTGGTTTTGATAATTTGGATGCTATTTCTATTTCTTCACTGGTTTTGAATTTGAGATAGATTGTACTTTTTTTCCCCAATAAATGCTTATTTGTTTACTGACACGTGTTTTCTATATTCTTAACTTCATTTTTTTATTATGATACATTTTTTCATTTTGTGCGTGTGTCAGAGGGCACTGTATATCCCTGTGGAAAACCAGGGGTGACTCTGGGAATCATCTTGGATTGTTTCTATCTTCTTTTTTGCTTCATTCTAGGATTTCCCAGGCTCTGCTCACCAGGGCTGGAAGTGCAGGTCACTTCCATTTCTGCCTAGTGTTTTTACATGGGACCTGGGATTCAAACTCGGGATCTTCTGCCTGCAAGGAGAGTCTTAAGCCCTGAGCCATCTCTCCAGCCTACTTTTTAATCATTTTGATTGTGGCTTATTTAGTATTTGTTGTTTAAAACTTATGTTAGCATACATTAAGTGTGCAAAAGAAGGACTTTCATTATGATATTTCCAAACATTCACAGAATTAATTTTAATTATATTTAACAGCTCAACTATATCCACTATACTCCTAACATGTGCACAATAGTTCCTTTTTATATGTAGTTCTCCCATTGTACACAACACCTATGAGTCAAAACATGTCCTGGGTATCTTGGAGAATAGAGAATTTTGTTATGGCATTCTACTGTTAAAATGAGGTGCTGCTCTCTTTTTCTACACCAATTAATCTGAATCCCCAGTAAAAGAAATTAAGTACCCTAGATGTAGAGGTGCAGGTTTGTAAAGCCTATGTAATTGCAGAATTTTATGGTGTGAGCGTTTTGTTGAGGAAATCCCAACACCTGTCCATGTAGGGCAGTGGCTGATCCAATGTCTTATTCTGAAAAGCTTTGCTTCCATTTTCTTAATTTGTGACCTTTCAGTTAGTTTGGTCAAATATTTGTCAATGTTCTTTATCCTTTCAAATAACCAGCTTTTGGTTTCTGAAATATTTTGTATTGCTCTTTTAGCTTCCACTTCATTTGTTCTCTGGTCTTTATTACGTGTTGCCTACTACTGCACTGGGTTTGGGTTCTTCAAGGTTGACCATTATGCATATCATTAAATTGTTAGAGAGAGCTGTGATTTCATGTTGTTGAAATTTATAGCTACAAATTTTCCCTCTAGACCCGACTTCAACTTTTGTCTTTAATATAGTACTGTTGGTGGTGTTATCACGTGACTATGACAGGATAAACATTGTGGCATCTGTGGTTCCAAGTCCACGAGGATTCTTTACATCAAATTCTCCCAAAGCATATTGATTCCTAGGGTCGTAGTATCCATGTTTGCTCTCTCTTACCGGAGCATAGAGTCTATTAGAAAGATTATTAATGATATCACAGTGACTTTTCATATACTGAAACATCATTTCAGCTATGGGAAAATCAGCAGAGAGTGAAGACAGTAGAGCCTAATTATGCTATCTTTGTTGCCTTTCTTCTCCCTCTCAGAAGACAGGAAGTGAATCTCCCCTCCCCAATTCAACATGTTCAGGAAGAGCCACCAGTATGAAGATGACCAACAACAAAAGAAGAAACACTGTGTAAAAAGGTTTTGCCTGTACAACGTGGGATGTTGCCTACAAGGACCCACTCTTACACATCAGCCCCTTCAGCAGGATGTGTTGGAAGCTGAAGTCCTCAGCTATAGTCAGGCAGAAATTGAAATCACAGAGTTCTCTGATATCCCACCGGAAAATCTTCTGTCCCTGGAGCTCTCCCTGAGTGTCATAGAGTCACATGACATATAATAGAATCTCATACCCACCAAACACATCGTCAAGATGTCAGTCATCACATCAATAGTATGCTACCACAATCTCTATTCCTCCCCAGCCAAGTGGGGTAAATGCTCAAGTCAACAGCAGAATGACTACATTGTAATCAACATGACATGGTATTGTGTTACCCATTAGCAAATCTTTTCTCCCTGGAGGTATCTCTGAGTATGACAGGATCAAATATATATAGTAGAAGTTCATCCTCACTGGAAATACTACCTAAGCCAAGCAACTCATTTGGCCAACTATAGGATGCGATTCCGTCTCCATTCCTCACTGTGATAGGTAATCCTGGGCATCAACTTGACACACCTGGTATTAACTAAGATCAGGTGAGATCACACCTGGCAAGATCAGCTGAGACCACCTGAAGAGATTATCTGGATAATATAAGACCAGCCCTAGATCCCATTGGAACCTCCCAGTAGTGGACATATAAAACACACAACGGACACAAAACAAAAGAGAGGAAGGAGAAGAGATAGAAGAGAAGAGACTCTCTGTATCAGTGCTAGGGATCACTCTTCCTTTTGCCTGATTTCTTTGCTTCTTTGATCCTCTAGCCCTTCAACCCTCCAAGTCTTCAATAAGATTAAAGATTCTGTAGGAATCCCCCAGCTTTCAGCCATCACTCGCTGGACTACCAGACTGATGAGTTACTGGCAGCCATCCTTGGACTACCTTGGCCACTCGTGAGCCAACTCAATACATTCCTTATTTATGTATTCATTCTGTTGATTTTGTGACTCTAGAGAACCCGAGTAATACACTAATTCACCCAGTAAGATCAATGCTAAGCTTACTGGCAGCGATCATTATGTTGTCATTGACATGACTTGATATTTTGATACTCCACTTTAAAGTCTTTTCTTCCTGGATATATCTCGGAGTATGACAGAGCCAGATGAATATAATAGAAACTCATCTCCACCAGAAACTTCACTTGGCCAAGCAACACATCTGGACAAGCGCGACATGCTAACACGTCTCTAATATTCCTTCACTGGGTGAGGTGGATGCTGACATCCTCAGGGAGAAACTGAAACCATAACATGCTATGATACCATTTTTGAAAATTCACTCTCTTTGGAGAGCTCTTTGAGTGTGACAATAGTGTGGTGCACATAATAAAAACTTAAACCCATGGATAACATCACTTGATCAGGCCACACAGATGGCTAGCTACAGCTTGTTACCCAAGCCTCCATTTCCCCCCAGCCAGGTAAGGTCAGTGGTGAAGTCAGCAGCATCTGTCATTAAATTGTGATTGAAATGACATGCAATGGTGATACCCCACCAAAAATGTCTCCATGGATATAACTCTGAGTGTGACAGAGTCAAATGCTTGTAACAAAGCTCATCCCCAACAGAAAAAAACACCTGGACCAAACAACACAGCATGACGCCACAGTATTGGTTCAGTGAGGTGGATGGGGACCTGCTCATGTGCAGTGAGACAGAAATTGGAATCTGGACATGCTGTAACCTACCCCTTTAATAAAACCTTTTCCTTGGAGATTTCTCTGAGTATGACAGAGCCAGGTAACAGAAGCTCATACCCACTGGAAATATCACCTAGACCAAACAAGACAAGTCGTCACTGACAGCATGTTACCATAGCATCCATTTCTTCCCAGCCAGGTGAGGTAAGTGCTGAAGTCACCAGCAGCAATGGCTATGTTGTAATTAACATGATATGGTATTATGATATCCCATTAGCAAATAAATCTCTTTTCTGAAGAAACCTCTATGAGTCAGATACATGTAATAGAAGATCATCCCCAATCTCCAGGAAACATCACCTGGGTCCAGCAACAAAACTAGCCAACCAAAGAATGCTTCCACAGCTTCTGTTCCTCCTTAGCTGGGTGAGGTAAATGCCAAAGTTGCCAGCCACAATGCAGTTTTGTTAGACATGTGCTGCAGTTTGCCTGCATGGTTTGCTGATAAATGACCATCAAATGCCTTAAGGGAACAAGGGATTTATTTTCTTACTGATAGTCCAGTTGCAGTTCTCAGTCCAGCTTGACGGGAGAGCACGCACCAACACCAGGCCAAAGGAACTGGCCACAGCATCTCTACGTAATGGCTGAGAGAGGGAAGGATGCCAACTTCCTCAACTGGCTCTCAGTATTTTATTCATCTTTTCAGGGCCTAGTTCCACCTACCATGGGCTGGGCCTTTCCCATCAGCTAGACAATCTCCTGCAGGTTTGCTCTGGGCCTAACTCAACTACTAATTCTCTAGAAATGTGCCCAGAGCTCAAATCAAGTTGACCTCTGTGCCTAACTATGACAACATGACATAGTGGTGTGGTACCCACCTGAAAATTTCTCCTTCTTTGAAGCACCTCAGTGTGACAGAGCCAGATTCATGTAAAAGATGTTCATCCCCACTGGACAGGGGACCTCGGAGTGGCAGAGCCAGAGTCTTGTAATAGATGCTCATCCCCGCCAGAAAGAGCACCTCAGTGTGACATGGCCAGATTCATGTAATAGATGCTCGTTCCCACTAGAAAGTATGAGAGTCAGTATGAGAGTCAGATTCATATGACATGTTCATCTTGGCGGGTCAAGGAATACTTGCAGACTCTATTCCTCCTTAGAACAGTGAGGTGGATGCTGAAGTTATCAGCTATAGTCTGGTAGAAGTTCACATTTTTATAGCATGCTGGGATAACATGCCTAGAAAATCCCTTTTCCGTGTAGTGTGACATAGCCAGGTGAATATTTAACCAAAGCTTAAGCACACCAGAAACATTACTTGGGCAAATGACACAGGGGGTGAACCTCAGCATGGGACGGACCATAGTCTCCACTCCAATAAGACTGTTACATGGGAAACAGACGATGAGGAATAGTTGAAGGTCTTAGCAATTATGCTGTTGCCTGCCAGCCCCAAACAGGAACCAAGACTATTCCAGGAGCTTAATTGAAAAAAGAGCACATGGAGTTCCATAGGAAGCTCTGTAGGCAGCACCTCCAAAATGGACTTCTACTTTTGAAATCATTTTTGCTTTATTAATGTCTTTTACAACTGACTATTTGTACCCTTTCATGGAGTAGGAAAGTAAAAGAATCAGTCCTGCAGCATCCCCCTTCTGTGAAACCCCAGAAAGTGAAGTTAGCAGCCCACATTGGAGGCTGGCCACAGAGGCTGGGCTGGCAGCGGGAGGGCTGGTGAAAGGAAGCAAAGGTTGAGAAGGGAGGGAGGGGGAGGAGCCGTGGCACAGCAGGGCACGTCTGAGTAAGTGCTGTGGATTTCATGGTCACTGAATCCCATGCATCTGTCTTTCTGCTTTTCAGTGATGGAGATGAGGCCTAACTGCATGGTTGTCAAGCCCTGGGAAGGTCAACCCAGCCAATTGTGGCCTCACAACTATCTGATACTAGTGTACAATCAGGCCCCTGCAAACCCTCCTCCAAGCCACTGTCACACAGTCCAGCAGCTTCTGCAGCAGGTGTGGAATGGGGAACCCACAGGCTCTGCATCAGCTGCCCCCAAAACTATGTGCCGTCTCCTCACCGATCAGTTATTGACACTATTGTAGAAACTGCGAGTTCAGGACTTGAGAGATGCCTCATAAGCAGAAGGTCCTGAGTTCGGATCCCAGCTACCATATAAAAATGCCTGGCAGAAATGATGGCAGTCTGTACTTCTGGCTCTGGTGGGCGGAGCCTGGGTAATTCCAGAGCAAGGCAAACAGGTAGTCACTCTTTGGCCTTCCACAGGGACACACAATGCCCTCTGACACACACACACACAGTAAATAAATAAATTAAATAAATAAATAAATAAATGGAAACCATGAGTTTAGGAGGAACAGGAAGGGAGGAGGAGGAGAAAGGGGAAAGAGGTGGAAAAAGATGGAGAAAAGAGCAAAAAGAGGAAAAGAAGAGGAGAGGTAGAAAGCAGCAGGGTGGAGGAGTGGAGGCTGGCCTGGGAAAACTGTGCTTCCTGAGGTGAGGACGAAGGGATGAGTGCTTTGAGATGACAGAGCCAGGGACAAGCAGAATCAGTGTTCAACAGAAGAGTTCGGGGCTGCTAGCAGTTGAACGAGGGCTGTTCCTGGTGGAGGCCCAGCTTACTGGCCTACAGAAAATACAACCTGGGAAATCTGCTCCCATACCGGACCAGAGTATGGGTGTGGCAGGGGAGGAGATGGGATGCCTTGTCTTCCTGCAAAGCACCCTTTTCTTCCCCTTCCCTCTCTTCCCCTTCTACAGGGTCCAGCCTTGGAAACTCTGCCACCATCTGTCTTTGCCTCCACGGCTACTTCCTGAACCTGGCAAGGTGCCCTGTCCCATCTCATCCTTCTTTGGCTCCTTTAATTGTTTTTGCCCCACACATGGACTACCAAACTTCCGGTTTTACCTGGCAGAAAAGACACACTGGTCTATTTTGGAAAAGAAAGAGGGCAATGTCTGACCCAATACTATGGACTGCTGTACCCTAACAAGGCCAACACACAAGAAAAATAGTTTGTGCTGAATCATCACGTGTTAGATGTGATGTTAGAAGACATGTTTCTTAAATCTGGTCTGGTTTTTCCATGTCCAGCTATATGTAAGGAAAGCATGAGGTGTTTAAGGCCAGTTTCCCATAACCTCCAGGGAAAGTCCCTCATAACATAGCACAGGGTGACTGAGAGACAGCAACAGAGAGAAGTATGTGTGGCTCAAGAGGAAATGTGGGGCCTGCTACACCAGGTAGCACTTTTTAATGCTGATCATCTATCCCCAGAGCACTGCAGAAGGACAGGGAGAGTCTATCCCACATATATAACATGAAGACACTGTTGACTTGGCCTAATCACTGCATCAGCTCTAGTCCTGTTTCCCCATGTGAAAAAAGGTCAGAGACCCTGAGAAGCTTATTGTGGGACCAGAATAATCACTAATCACTGATGAAAGGCATCATCTATGTCTTTCTTTCATGAACCCAAGGAATAGGGAAGATGGCTGCTGGGGCTTGTCAGCAACTCCATAGGGCGACATGTGAGACGAACAGGCTCCAGCATTAGCAGCGATCACTGAGAGAATGTGATTTCTGAGATTCACAGAGCTGCATCTTGAGGCAGAACAGCAGGACCAGGCACTGCTAGGGAGCTGTTCCTGGTGGTGTGATCCCAGAACCTGCTGCCGGGATGGTAACATGGCCAGTAGGTGGAGCTGGAATCTAAAGGGAAGGTCACAAAGAAAGGACCTAAGTGTTCTATCTGTTTCACTTGAAGACAAAGAAGAGAGAATATCACAGTTTCTGTCTGTCTTGGCCCCCTGTCTGATATCTTTCTTCCTCCAAATAGGCCTCGAAGGGCTATTAGAATGACCCAGAAACCTTATTTGCAATGGCTTCTGTAAGGCTTTATCCTTAGCCAGCAAGAGGACCTGATGTCAAGAACTAGTTCCCAGTTCGTGAACATAAAGGTCATGGTGGAACACTTACCTCAGCCATGAGCCAACTGGACTGCTAAGACCATAGTAGTGCCTATTATTTCTCTTGTCATAGTACCAGCAAGGTCATGGCCCTTTGAGAAATACAGTCACATAAGGTGAGGTTCGTGTCGCATGCTTCAAGTCTGGGCTGAAGCACTGTTAGGCTAGGTAAAGCAAAGCACAGACCCCATAACTGATGTGGGAATATTTACTGAAGCAGATTGAGTCTCGAATCTCTAGCAATTGCCCCAAGACCAACTGGCTCAGGACTAGTGTGCTCAATCAGATAGTGGCATGTCACTAATGGCTCATTTATATGATGAGCATTCTGTGCATTTCTATTCTCTTCATTAAAGAAGATCTGAGGTCAAGGTCTGTTGTTATGGCCATAGACTTGGCTCATAATGAAGTCCTCACCTTTAATGATAGATCAACTCTACTGTTTACACGTGATAGCACACACTTATCTTCATGCTGGAAAACCTTGGAGACCATGACCTTTTAGGAAGTCCTGCGAGGGCAGCAGGCCAAGTGAAGGAATGTCCCTAGTACTAGGTAGTTGTTCAGTGTTCAGTGTTCGTGTCTAAATGAATCACAGACATGTTGCCCAGTTCTAGAGATCCTGGTCCAGATGCTCCATGTCCAGTTAGCTTAGTTACAAATAGCCAGGACCGGGTCCTGTTGGTGGGGAATGTTTCATGTTGTCTACCCCCCAGAGATGGCTACCAGGACAGCAGCATGGCCAGTCATGCCGAAGTCATCCCTGAAGATGGAAGTCCCTGAGGCCTTGTTGGTAGTATCTATCAACTGGAATGCTTCAAACTTATCACCGTGGAGAGTGATTCTTGTAGTATACTTGTCATATATAGCCTTTATTGTGTTGTGATATGTTTATTCCCTCTATCCTTATCAGAACTTTTATCATAAACAGATGTTGGATTTTGTCAAGTGATCTTTCTGCATCTATTGAAAGGATCCTGTGATTTTAGAGTCTATTCATGTAATGCATTACATTTATTGGTTTATGCATATTTAATCTTTCTTGTATATCTCGAATAAACTGGCTTGGGTCATGCATTATGATTTTTCTGGACTGTGGGACTGTCTCTCTTGCTCTGGCTTTTCCAAGGTCCCTTATCTTGTGAGGGAGACTGAGAGGCCTAAGCATCTGTGTCCCTTTATGGAATGACTAAGAATTCAGCAGCCTTAGCCTGCCTGCCCAGCTTCTCAGATACATCATCCTGGAAGGGGACCAAGTGTCTTTCTTTCATGTACCTGAAACTGGGGAATACGGTTTGTTGCCTAGCCTCCTCTATCTCTATTGGATCTGACTGCTGCCTCTACACTCCACCAAGTCAACGTGTATTCACAGAAAGCTGTAGATCTTTATCTAGATATAGACACGTGATCCTTAGCAGAAGGTTCAAGGTTACTATCAATTGTCGACCTAACATAAGACATGGGAGAGAGGTCTTCAGACCCATCTGAAAGGTATGTCCTAGATTAAGCTGTCTCTTAGCTTCCGGTAGGGTATTGTCTTGACTGGATGACTGATGCAGGAAGATCCAGCACACTGAGGATGAGACCACTCCCCAGGCAGATGGCCCGTGACTGAAGATGGAGAGAACTCTTTGAATGCACTGGTCCTTGATCTCTGCTCTTGCTTTGGACATGATGTGAGCAGGTGTTCAAGCTCTTGCTGCTGTATCGTCCCTGCATTGCTGGCCTGCCACCTGGGATTGCGAGCTGGCAGTAACCCTTCTCCCCCTGGGTTGCTTGGGTCAGGCATTTTGTTACAGCGACACGCAATGGGACTAGAACAAGGGCAGACTCTTTTCTTAGACTGCCACCATTGCAGAAACGTCTTTTACTCTAGATGCCTGGATTTTCCTGAGCAGGAGGTAGCTTTGTGCAGACTTTTCCAGTGTGTTACGCTGAGACAGGCATTGTGGGCATTGGAAGAGCACAGCCCTGCTTCCCCAAGTGACTGAGCTGTGACACAGGGAAAAACATTTGCAAATGTGAGGTCCAGGTCATCTACAGCCCCTGTGGCATGCTAAGGAACGAAGACTTGAGTTCCAACGATATGAACTATTTAAAGATAGTAAAACGAGAGAACCACTTGAAAAGATGTTCCTTAAAATGCTGCTTTAAGGGCCACGAAGAACTCTCAACAGAAAAGTCCATGTGCCAACAGGAGCAGAAGATACCTGAAGAGGGTGGGAAAAGGCCCAGGTGCCACAGCGAGAAGTGACCAAGGCGAGCAGGCAGAGGCCCGTGGGCCAGTCAGGACACAGTGGGCAGCCAGCAGGGCCCAGCTCATACAGGTGCAGGGAGAGGGCAGAGGTGACCATTTGTCCAATTTGAGTCTGTCCCAGATCTGTTTTTAAAACAGATACTGTCATCTGTAAACTCTAAGGAGGACATTTACCTAAACTATCGCACTTCCGAGACTTTCCATAGTCCTGGTGGCTGAATTCCTGTGACTCCCTGTCTTCCTTTCTCTCCTCTCTTTAACTCTTTTTTGTTTTTTTTTTTTTTTTTAGATATTTAATTGTGTATGTGTGTGTGTATCAGAGGGCTCTGTGTGTCACTGTGGAGGATGAAGGATGATTTGGGATTCATTTTGGATTGCTTCTACTTCCTTTTTGTTTTACTCAGAATTTCCCAAACTCTTCCCAGCAGGGTCACAAGTGCAGTTTGCCACAACTTCTTCCTGGTGTTTTTATGTGAGAATCAGGATCCAAACTCAGGACCTTCTGCTTAGAAGGCAGAGTCTTAACCCCCAAACTATTTCTCCAGCCCCTTCTCCTTAAATCTTAAATCCTTTTCTTCTTCCTCTTGTACTTTTAATAGCTTTTTTCCCTAGAATATTTTAAGAAAAAACTTCTAGATTCTGACTGCAATTTCTCTTACGCACAGGAGGTGGAGCTAAGGAATACAGTGTCATCTATCCACAACTGACAAAGCGTTTCAAAAAAATGTGAGGAATTATCTGAATATAAAGCAGAAGATATTTATACATTCTAGAAATTTCTAAAGTTGAGAGGAGAAACTAAAATAATCGTGGTTCATTTCCAACAGACAGAGCTAACCACCGTTACTACAAGTTTCATTGTAAGCTTCTAAATCATTTTCTGCATAGTTGGAATCCAGGTGAAAACAGTATTTGGCTCCTCATTATTTTACGTGCCTTGAACATTTTCATTCACATCTTGATATTTAGATTCCTTTTTAATTGACCTGTGACTATGTTATTTTGGGGTTGCCGTGTGGTAGTTTTACATGTGTCTGAGCTCAACAATGACCAAATTGGGATAACCAACATTCCCACCTCTTTAAACATTCACCAACTTTCTTATGTTGCTATTATTCAAAGTCCTCCCTCCTCATTCTTCATAAAATGCTCGATAAGCTTATATATTTTCTAAGTGTTTACATTTTAATTTAAAACAATAGTGACTATGCATTTGCTTCTGTGTCCTATCCAAGGGTATAGAGGAGACCACTACATACAAGCTAGAATCAAGTCATGTACATAAATGCTGTGAGGGGTGGGGGGAACAAGGTCAGAGAATATACTTGGGTGTCATTTTTCAAGAGCTGTGGATGCAAATGGGTGCTACCAAGCCCAGCATCTTTTTCACGTGCATTCTGGGTATTGAACTTAGGTCCTCATGCTTGTAAGGCAAGCACTTTACCAACTGAGCTATCTCCCTAGCCTCCATGTCTTTGGTACATTAAAAGCTGTCTTCACAATATTTTGCCCTAGGGTCAAAAGGAATAAAGTTGCACAGCGGCTACATCTAGACAAGCTGGCCACTTCTGCCCTGAGTAGATCCTCAGAGTTGATTTTTAAGTGCAATGGAAAAACAGACTGGCCAGACACCTGAGTGGAGACTGACTAGGAATCAAAATGAGCAACTGAACGAAGTGATGGTCGGCAGGGGGCGATAAGATTCAGCATAAAAAAGCACCATGTCCAGACTGAAGCAGAAATCTAGGTAAAGCTTGAAAGATGAACGTGTTCCCAGTTCAACACATAGCATTCATGGTCATGCTTGCCAGTCTCGGGGCAATCTTAATACCTTCCAGACCACAATGAAGGGAATAGGGACAAGATGTGCAGATTGTTATTCTTTAACCTCGGGAAATTCACTTCATTATGAACGTTGTTATTGAGCCAAGTGGATAGAAATGCCTCAGAGAGAAGTTACATTATAGGGTCTTGAAGAACTGAGGTGCTGAACAATGGGGGCCATAACAAAGCATCAATGACGGCATGTGTAGGTCTCACTGTGCATCTTTATGATAGGGCTATGCAGGCTGGTGTATATGGCTAAAAGCATCAGAACCGCACTAACTCTTGGATGTGCTCCTTCCAGAAGTTAAGGCATCTGTGGGGAAGCTCCTGAGCCTGAGCACATAGGCTCAGTGTTCCCTCTGCTGGGTTGGTGCTAGCTGTTGTGTCGCGCTGATTTAAGAAGATGAGAGATGTTTCTTTCATCCCAGATCTAAGGAAGGATGCTGCCCACGATGTGCTGGGTCTTCGCTCATCAGTTGTCCCTTGATGGACCAGAGGCCAATATTAAGCAAGAGAATCCCTCTCAGATGTAAGCCACTTGTGCCATTCAATTTCCTTCCCTCCCCCAACCTCCACCCAGGTTGGGTTTAAACTTTTCATTGCTTTCATGCTTTCACTTAGTCTTTACTATGGTTGTAAGATTACAGATCGGTCACTCTTCTCCACCAGTGAATACATAAGATGCTCGAAAGAACACATTCAGGAACACATTTGTCACAATGTTCAGATTTGAAAATAAAAGTAATCTCTCCTGATGCTTCTATAATCAGTCTATAATGAGCCTTTAGAAATAACAGTCTTGGGCCAGAGAGATGGCTCAGGGGTTAAGCCTCACAAGCAGAACATCCTGATTCAGATTCCAGATCCCATGTTAAAATGCCAGGAAGAATTGGTGGTGGCCTGTACTTCCTGTCCTGGAAGATGGAACCTGGAAAGCTCCAGAGCAAAGCAAAGAGGAGGTAGCACAACCTAGGGGGATTCCTGAAGTCACCTCTGGACCTCCACAGGCACACACAGTGCCCTCTAATATGTACACAAACACACACACACACACACACACACACACACACACACACACACACACACTGGAATCCAAGCTGGACCAAAAGAACTTTGTAGTGAAAGCCAGTAAAGTTATCAAGTGTTCCTGCTTATCCTCTCAATGATTCCTTATAGGATGTGACTTGTTGTGATATTATTACAATATTTATTGGGTTTGAGTTATTTGGATAGAGTTGTAATTAATTTACTGTTTTCTATTCTGTCTCACTTTACAATTTTTCCCTGTGGAAATTGGATCATTCTTTTCATTCCTTAGATTTTGATTTTATAATTTGCCAAAAAGAAATAAAAAACCACATTGCTTTTCATAATTTGATTATTTTAGTAATAGATAGAGGTGATAGTTTACTTGCTCAGGCATAGAGTGGAACATTTCACCAGTTCTATCTACTACCAATATACTTTAACAGAAGCCTTGTGCCATATTTTGCCCGTGGCTCTGGGCAGCATTTTGTGGGATGCTAATATCCAGCTGAGTCACAAAGAGCTTGCAGAGACGGACTAATGTGTTGCACACCCTTCTGAAGCAACGTGCTTGCATGGGCCCCAAAGTGTGAGCTTCTATCATGGGGATCTAGTTCCAGTTTTCTACATATGGGTATCTAGTTTCCCAGCACCCTTAAAAAAACTTTATTTTTTTCAAGGTAGGGTCTTTATACTTTGCTAGAAATGGGTGAGCATTACTATGTAGGTTTATCTCTCTGTTCTCTATTCCTCAGGTCTATGTACCTATTCCCCCTGCCCTCCAGAAAAAAAAATCCTACACTTTGTTGCTATGACTGTGCAGTATAATTTGAGATGGGGTTTTGTGATACCTCTAACCTTACTCTTTATCTTTGTGATTCCTTTAGCTCTCGAGTGTCTTTATGCTTCAAAATGAAATTCAGGATTGTCACTCTTTCAATGATTTATAGAATGCAATTGCAGTTTTACTGGGGGCGGGGAGACGTTCATTGAATCTGTATATGCTTTTGGTAGTATAGCCATTTTTTAACAGTATTTATGCCAATCCATGAGCATGGTAAGTCTTTCAATCTAGTTCAAATTCTTTTTAAATTGTTTTAACATTTTCATTGTAAATGTCTTTCAAATCCTTGTTTAGGTTTAAAAATTCTTAGGTATTTGTGAATGTGTCATATTTTACTGATTTTTTTTCTTGTTGTTTCTTGTTACTGGTATATAGAAAGACCATTGATTTTCGCATGCTGATTTTGTGTCTGGCTACTTTGAAGGAAGTGGCCAACAGGTTTTCCTACCTCAGTCTGCAGGCCCTTTTAAAGAGAGAATAGAGCTATCCACAAATGGAGATACTTTGACTTCTTCCTCTACTGTTCGTATGCTTTCTTTCATTCTTTTCTCTTGTCATATGCTCTACTTCAGACTCTGAACACTCTAAGTAAGGACAGCAGGGCTGAGCCTTATTTCAGTTTTGATTGTAAAGGAAATGTTTATTTTTTTCCCATTTCATATAGTGTTGACTACAGGTTTGATGTAGACAGCCTTTATAATGTTGAGAAATGTTCCTTCTATACTTAGATTTTTCAGGATTTTTTTACATGAGATGTTATCTCTGTCAGAGGCCCTTTTTGTGTCTGTTGAAGTGATATATATATATATATATATATATATATATATATATATATATATACACACACATATAGTGATAGTTAAGCCTGGGTGTCAACTTGACACACCCGGTATTAACTAAGCTGCGCTGAGACCACCTCTGGAAAGGATCAACTGAGACTACTTGAAAGGATTATACATGCCCCAGATCCTATCAGAACTCCAAAGCTCTCAAAGGATTCTTCCAATACTGCATCATATAAAAAGAAGCCACCAAGGAGAACAGATGCCTTCTTGCAGCTGTGCCAGGAATCATTCTTCCTTCAGGCTGCCCGGTTTCTTTGATCTTCTATCCTTCAACTAGACTAAGACTCTAGGAGTTCTCCAACCTTCAGTCATCACCCACTTGACTACCGAACTGAGCAGCTAGCTGTTGGCAGCCATCGTTGGAACTACTTTGGCTATTGGCAGCCATCGTTGACTACCTCGACTACTAGCAGCCTTCGCTGGACTACTTCAGCCATATCTGTAAACCAACTCAATAAATTTCATATATATATATATATATATATATATATACATATATATATATATATTCATTCTGTGAATTCCGTGACTCTAGAGAACCCTAACTAATACATATATATGTGTGTATATATATGATTTCTGTCCTTAACTCTATTTACATGTTACATTATATTACAACATATATTGAATGACCTTACATCTCTGGAATGAAGTTATCTTGATCATAGTGCTCAATTTTTTTAAAACTGTTTACTTATTTTTTGTGTGTGTGTGTGCGCGCGCGTGTGTGTGTGTGTGTGTGTGTGATGTAGGAATGTGAGTGTGTAAGTACAAGGTGCATGCATGACTCAGCATGTATGTGGAGATCAATGAAAAATTTTGTGGAGTGGTTTGTTCCACCCATCTTCATGTGGAAATCCAAATATTAAACTTAAGTCATAGGCTCGCATGCAGTCATCTTACCCACCGAGCTGTCTCTCCAACTTCAAATTTTTCATTTTTATGTGTGAATGTCTCCTGGACCTTTTTTTCAAACCCTGATAGTCTTCTTTCTTCTACTTGGTCAAGTATATTGGTCATAATTCTGCTGTGCTTTTTTGTAAAAAAAATTTTTCGAAGTTTTCACTTCCAACATTTCTATTTTTTTAATTTTCAGTTTCCTTCCTGAATTTTCTTCTCTGTTCTATTTCTCCATATTTCTGTTTTTCTTATCCATTTTTGCTGACTTTTTCTCCATGTTGATGACTTTCTTCTCCAGATCCTGAAATAAATTCATATGATTGTTTGTGTCATCTTTGAGATTATTGATCATTTTTATTAGTAAGCTTGTGAAGGCTTTCTCAATATTTTTACTTATTTGGGTATCTTTGAGTTTGATGTTTGAGGAATATCTTTTCTTGTGTTTTTATGTTACAACTTAGTCAGTGTGGATATCTTTTCAAGATTTATTTGGGTATATTTTGAATTGTCTATTCTTTATATTTATTTTCACTTTGTTATTTTGTGTCTATGTATATGTAGTTTACATATGTGAATGTGCTTCTGCACCTGTACATACACATGTGTTTGGAGTCCAGAAATCATTTCCAAGTCATTTCCTTTTCCTCTGTTACTTCTCTACCTTGTTTTTTTGTTTGTTTGTTTGGTTGGTTGTTCATTTATTCATTTATTGGAACAAGGTCTCTCATTCAACCCAGAGATCACTAGTTGGGTAGAGAGGCTATCTAGCTAGCTCTAGGGATCCACCTATTATGTCTACCTTACCAACATGCAAGCACTAGGGTTACAGGTATGTACCACCAGCCCTGACTTTTATGTGTGTGCTGGGGATTCAAACTGAGATCTTCCTGTTTGTGTGTCAGGCACTGTGCCAACTGAGTCATCTGTCCAGCCCCTGTAATTAAGGGATAGCACCACTCAGAAAGGAGAAAACAAATGACTGCAAAAGCAACCATCTAATCATAAAGTGAGATAGAAATACACTTAAAATCTAATTAAAGTTATTCAGTACATCACCTATAAACATAGCAGAAATGAAAAAATTAGAGTGTAATATGAATTTAAAAATTATTGAGGTAAATGTGGAAATAATAAATGACATAAAGGAAAATGGTAGAGGAAACAAATATAGATGGGAAGCAAGGGTAAATTAAAGAAAAAAAAAGAGGAATACAGACTGTTATGGATAGGAAAAGATAGGAAAATCAGAAAAAAAATCAAAGAGAAAAAAATGATTTCCCAAAAGAATAAAAATTTAAAATCAAAATACAATAAAAATAAAGGCTCAAGCCTTTTAAAAATATTAAAACCAAACCAATAAAATTATAATAATGTAAAGGTATATAAAAATAAAAATGATCAGGCACAGAGGCAGGGAAGAGAAAAAAAAAGAAAGGGAAAGAGGTTATTAATGTTGTAGAAAACTGTCCTAGGAACAAAACATGGCTTTTGTCCTCTTGAATTCTCACAGCTGCGATCACCCACAAACGACTTGCACAGATTGGGTCATATTCCTTCTTGAAGAGGGAGAAGCTCACAAGGCCACACCTGTCACCAAGCATTTATACAGTTAGTAGTTGTTCCTCCACATGGTTCCTCCAAGACAATGATACAAAGACAGTTAATGGTAACTGTGGGCAGAGAGAAATTGTCTATAGTAGTGTAGCCACACACAAGCTGCCCACACTCTTGTTAAGTAACTCCTCACCCTTCCTCCTATAAGTAACTCCCATTCAACTCAACGGTTCACCAAGCTGTACTTGTGCACTTTTGTTTCCGTCATTGGTTCCATATTTAGAATGAGTAGGCACACTTGGTAACATCTTTTCAGGAAAATGTCACACAATATAAAATAATGTGATGACTGTGTAAAGGGGATCGAAAAATGGCTTGAGTATGCCTCATTAAAAAGTGTAAGCACTGGAAGCTTATTCCCTAGTGTGTTGTGACTGGATGGAAGAAAGTTTGAGAGGACATTTGGACACCAGAGGCCTCATAAGGAACAGATTCATGCAGATCTACTGGAATCCTAATTGGTTCTCTTGAGCACTGGGTGCGATAGAAGAGCAAGACTTGTCTTTGTCTGTTTTCTTGCCTCCTGTTTCACTGTGTAATCTCCTCTACATGGCACCTGCCTTCTGGCTGTATCAGATGACACATACATGGGTAGGAATGTTGGGAGATCTTAACCAAGGACTTTCAGCCTCCAGCTGTCCTTTTCACACTGTAGCCAGAGACCAGGGCCTTAGCCCATTCCTTTGGGCACTACTAGGAACTTTTCATTTTGGGCTCCATGACCACTCATAGACCCCCACGGGGCCAGAGGCTGGTGGATATTAATGAAGAAATAGAGATCTGTTCTTTGCCTTGGTGGGAATTTGAGTTTTGGTCTTCTCCTTCAATTGGTCTACTTCCATTTCTTACTTATTACAGTAAAAACACACCTTGTGAAGTTTACCATCTTAATTATAATTCAGTATAAGATTCAGTTGCATTAAACATGTTTGCACTTAGAGAAGAGAAACTCTTACATTTGGAAGCATCATGAACAAAGATGGATCTGAAGACATTGTGGTATGTGACGCATTCTGCAAAAGGAACCAGAACTCCGTCATTTTGCAAATCAGAAATTCTTGAGTGTGGGAGGTGTAAGGGGAGTGTGCACAGGAGTGCATAATGGAGGTCAGAGGTCAACCTGAGCTGTTGTTCTTTGGCCTGGAAATCACCAAGTAGGTCAGGCTGGCTGGCCTTTGAGCCACTTCCTCACATGCATCCAGCATTTATTTTTTAACGTTGGTTCTGGGATCAGACTCAGGTCTTAATGCAGGCACTTACCAAATGAGTTATCCTTTCAGTCTCACCATTTAGAAGCTCTTTAAATACCAACTCCCCATTTTATATTCCTACAGACACTGGAAACAACATTCTACTTCTTGTCTCTGAAAAATGAATTTCTTCAGACGCACAGTGTAAGTGGAATCGTGGAATATTTGTCTTTTGGTGTCTGGTTTGCTTCACAAACCACAATGTCTTCAGATCTACCTTTGTTCATGATGCAGCACATGCTACCAAACGTAAATTTCTCTCCTCTCTAAAACAGTACTATTTTGTCACAGACATGCACACATACATGTGCCATGTTTATTCATTTATTAGCAGATGCTTCAGTGACTTCTATCGTTTGGCTATTGCATATAGTGCTGCTGTGAACATGAACTTAGACTATGCTCAAATTTCCCACTTTTGTATTTGCTATTTTCCATACTGGTCACACCCTCTTGTGGTCACAGAATCACTGTGTAACTTCTGTCTTTCTTCTTCCTTCTCATTGGTGCTTACTAGTTTCTATCTTTTCCAGAATGCCAGGGAACATGGCGCTGCCATAGTTAGGCACAGGTGTCAACTTGACAGTTGAGGGCTTGAGCTCAGGACACATGTGTGGAGAATTAGTGGTCGAGTTAAACTCAGAGCAAACCTGAAGGAGACTGTCTAGTTGATGAGGCAGACCCGGCCCATGATTTGTGGGACTAGGCTCTGAAAAGATGAGTAAAATACTGAGAGCCGGTTGAGGAAGTTGGCATCCTTATATACTCTTGGCCAGACATGCTGGTCTGACAAGTAAGGATCATCCCGCTCTCAGCCATTATGTGGTGATGGTGCAGCCAGTTCCCTTGGCCCTGGTGTTGGTGCCTGATCTCCCGTCAAGCTGGACTACAGACTTTAACCGGATTATCAGTAAGAAAATAAATCCTTTGTTCCTTAAGCTGTTTGATGGTCATTTATCAGTAACCATGCAGGTGAACTATAACATCAAGCTATTTCTGAAGTTCAACTGTGAACTTGGGAGCACTCTTCTGAGATGAGACATTTTCAGGAGGAAACTGATCCTGGGAGGCCTTCTCCTTCAGTGTGAGAAACAATGAGAGCTCCAGCAGTAAAACTCTGCATGGGTCTTTGGAGGATAATTCATGAGTCAAGCAAAGGTTATAAAAGTCCAAACTTATTAGGTAAAACTTCATTGGTTGGATTTACCATTGGTCAAAAATTGATTCATGCTTCATTACTCTGTCAGGAGCATCTTTGTGAGGTTATCTTTCGTGAAGCTTACGAGGTCAGCCTCTTTTCTTGACAAAATGTGACTATCCATATTACTTGGCTGTCATATTTATTTATGTATGTATTTATGTGTTTATTTATTTATTTATTCAATTGTGCGTGCGTGCATGTGTGTGTGTGTGTGTGTGTGTATGTGTATGTGTGTGTGTGTAGAACCACAGGCAATTCAGGAACCACCATAGTACGCCTCCACCTCCTCCTTATTTACTCTGCCCTGGGATTCACAGGCTCCGCCCTATCAGGACCAGAAACACAGGCCGCCCCCGCTTCCACCTGGCATCTATACGTGGGGTTTAGGATCCGAACTCAGAACTTTCCGCCTGCAAGGCATAGGCTAAACCCCTGAGCCACCTCTCCAGCCCCCCTTGGCTGTCATTCTTTTTAAATTTTTTTTAATTTTTAAATTTTTTTAAAAAAATTCTTATTTATTCAATTGTGCGTGTGTACATGTGTGTATGTGTGTGTAGAACCACGGGCGAATTCGGGAACCACCATGGACCGCCTCCACCTCCTTGTTTACTCTTCCCCGGGGATTCACAGGCCCCGCCCTACCAGGACCAGAAAGCAGGCCGCCCTTGCTGCCGCCTATGTGGGGTCTAGGATCCGAACTCAGAACTTTCCACCTGCAAGGCAGAGGCTTAACCCCTGAGCCACCTCTCCAGCCCCTTGGCTATCATTTTTAAACGAATGGATCTAGCAGGAATTTGTGGGGGACAAAATCTTGAAAATTACCTTTTTGTTCTGAATGTTGCCTGTGACTCATGTTAAATGTCATGGTTGCCTATTTATGTGAATGATTCCTTATTTGCCATGGTGAATCTTCTAGAGTGGAGTGGTCCCTGTTCCTGAAGCAACATTCTTGGGGAGGAAAGCAGAGCAAATGTTGAGAGTTAATTATTTCTGTAATGTTCAGGACATTTATTCTTCATTTTGAGAGAAGGCGTGCCAACCAGTCTCGGTTCCCCCACCATTCAGTTGATATACAGACCAGTGCTTAGGGTAAAATCTTATTGTTATTAAAAAGTGATGCATAAAAATGTTTTCAAAAGTTAAAGAGTGCACCTAGCTTTATAACATGAAATAGTAGTCTCTTGACTTATTTTTGATTCCTCTTTCAAGAGACATCTGTTTTCATAAATTGACCACTTTTATCTTTTTAATTCTTTGATTTCACCCCAGATGTATCTTTTTTTTATTTATTCAATTGTGCGCGCGTGTGTGTGTGTGTGTGTGTGTGTGTGTGTGTGTGTGTGTAGAACCACAGGCGAATTCAGGAACCACCATGGACGCCTCCACCTCCTCCTTGTTTATTCTGCCCAGGGATACACAGGTTCCGCCCTACCAGAACCGGAAATGCAGGTCGCCCCCGCTTCCGCTCGGAGACTATACGTGGGGTCTAGGATCCGAACTCAGGACCTTCCACCTGCAAGGCAGAGGCTTAACCTCTGAGCCATCTCTCCAGCCCCCCCTCAGATGTATCTTTTTAAAAAATTTTTGAAACATACTTCATGTATTTAAGCATATTAATATCTAATTTAAATTTAAGTAAAGTCTTGTTTTACACAAAGGTGCATGCTGTGAATCATGCCCATGGAACGTGTCATGTCCCCTGTGTGCAAGTCCATACCTCACAACCTGCAACCACCATCTCTTCATTGTCTGTGAATTTTTCTGGGGAGATGCAAACACATGTCTATTCTCCCCAGATGGAGCACTGATGTAGACTGGTGTGATTCTCCTAAAATCTAATGAGCTCATTAGGTGTGGATAACCCCAGAGCATATGCAGCACTGCAAAGTCTATTACAGTGGGAATGACGCCTTCCCCATAAGTGCACAGGTGGGATCCCTACTTCAGTTTCACCTTAACCAGTCGACATACTCTACCACCTCTTGAGACCCCATGACCATATACAGCCAAGGCAGAATTGCATGCAACTGGGAAGGAGGTGTGGAAGTGGCAAGAATCTCAGATGTGAGAATAATGGCCTGCACCCCTCCTCCTGTGAAGGGACATCTGATGGTCTTTTACAAGTAGGCATGGCTGTTCTGATTAAGATGGCAATGGGAGTTATGCTTAGAGAGTAGTGCTTCACAATATCCAACATCAGAATATTTCTAAATTCTTCCAGAATTCTTCCAGAATGGAAGTTCTATGTCCATATTTCCTAATATTATTAACCGTCTCTGGATTTCATACATGGAAGACACACATAAGATATAAAGTCCTCACTTGCTTCTCAGTTTTCCAACCCTTATATAAAACTCTACTAGGTTAGGATAAGCATTTGACCAAGGAATGTGGTAGAAGTGATATACTAGACTTCTAAGGCTAGGTTGCAAGAATCTTTGGAGTCTCCTGAATCCCTAATTTGAGACAGACTCTGATATGAGACTGATGAGGACCCTGGGAGGCCTGTGCTGTGAGAGATCCTCTAATAGTCAGTTTTGTATTACAGAGTACCTGAGCAAGCAACTTTAAAAGGAAGGTTTTTTTTGGCTCCTGGTTTCAGAAGGTTCGATGAGTGGTTCCATGCACTTGAGCAGAGCATCATGGTGGCAGGAGAGTGTTGCATAGAAAATGTGATGAGGTTTCCACAATCTCTCAAAACAGCAGCACCCACAGAACACCAAGCATTCACCACATGAGTTCCAGGGGGCATTTCACATTCAATTCATAAGAGAGCACAAGTCTGCATGCAGAATCCAGCGTGCTCTCCGGAGAGTTTATTCAGACACCTCACAACACAGGCATATGAGTCCAAAGCCATCACTGAGCTATCTTCCCAGACCCACACCTGGCTTTTCACATGATGCTAAGGATCCAATTCAGTTCCTTCACACTTGTATGACAGATGTTTTTATTGAGCCATCCTTCTACTCTATGTAATGATTTTTTGATCTGTTCCTCCCGGTACTTCCCTTCTCTTCCAAGGAGAAAAGGATCCAGGCTTTAAAATAAAATTGTCACTGATCAGGAAATTTACTTCTTAATGTGTGGATTGCAGAAGGCAGAAATGGTTCTACATTGGTGCTGTTTGAAATGGAATGATGTTTGGATTGGGATGAATAAGTGTTAAATCTTAGAGGCCCCCAGGGAAGGGCTTGTTCTCCAGAAGTTGACAGCATTGAAGATACTCTTTCAAACATAATGCAATGCTTAGTTCTTAAGCAACACAAAAGGAAAGAATAATGTACATATTTGGACAAGAATTACTTTGATAAGCTTGCTTCGTGAGTCTTACTTCGCTGCCCTCCTGCTTTCCTCTCCACGCATGAAATCCTAGGACTCCTGGAGTCAAGGATGTGGCAGATTCCCTGGACCGCGCAGCACAAGGGCTGAGCATGAAGCCAGATTTCAGCAAACTCATGGGGGTGGCAGCCAAGGGGGCTTTGATGACAGAGGTGGTCATGGCAGGGGTCGGGGAGGCTGAGGAAGCTTTGGTGGTGGCCCAGGAGGTTTTGGAGGGGGTAGTGGTCGAGCTACAGGTGAGCCTTTAGGGGCCGAGAAGGAGAGGAAGGAGGAAGAAGAGTCTGGCATAACCAGGGCTGTGGACTGGGAAGCAAGAGAGAAATCATTCAGGCAATAATGTGATGATGGAACTCCATCGGCATGAAGGTGTCTTCATTTGTGGAGGGAAGGAAGCTGCCTCTTGTCATCAAGAATCTGGTTCCTGGAGAATCTGTGTATGGGGAGAAGAGAGTATTTCAGAAGGAGATGACAAAATTGAGTACCGCGCCTGGAATCCCTTCCACTCCAAGCTAGCAGCCATGATCCTGGGTAGTGTTGACCAGATCTATATCAAGCCCGAGGCCAAGGTTCTCTACCTAGGGGCAACCTCCTGCACCACCATTTCCCATGTCTCTGACATCAAAGGCCCGGATCTGGTCTATGCAGTTGAGTTCTTCCACTGCTCTGGCCATGACCTCACTAACTTGGCCAAGAAGAAGACCGACATAATTCCCGTGATCCAGGATACTTGACCCCACACAAATACCTCATGCTCATTGCAAATAGTGGGTGTGATCTTTGCTGATGTCACCCAGCCAGACCAAGTCAGGATTGTGGCCCTGAATGCTCATACCTTCCTGTGTAATGGAAGACACTTTGTGACTTCCATTAAGGTCAGCTGCATGGACTCCACAACTCAGATGAAGCTGTGTTTACCTCTGAAGTGAAGAAGATACAGCAAGAAAATATGAAGCCCCGGGAGCAACTGACGCTAGAGCTCTACAAAAGAGATCACACTGTGGTTGTGGGTATTGACAGACCACCTCCCAAGGCAAAGAACCGAAGCTCTCTGCCTCCAGGATCCCAATGATGTGTTGCTACTGTTGCAAGGTTTTGTGTGTGTGTGTGTGTGTGTGTGTGTTTGTGTGTGTGTTTCTATTAAAAGACTCAAATTCATCAAAAAAAAAAAGAGAGAGAATTACTTTGATAAATTGGGAACTTGACAGAAATTTCCCATTTGCTCAGCAAGAAGTCATGCGGATGTAGAGGTGTGAAGGGTGATTGGGACATGGCAGCCTTTCAGTTCCAGGGCTGATACAAGAAGTTGTTAACTGACAGAAGGAAGAAAGGTGGTGCCTGTGAGAACCAGGTACTGATTTGACAATTGAAGTGAGCCTTCAGGCAACACCTAGGAAATATTGTCTCCTGGAGGCAACCTCTGAGCAAGCCTGTAGGAGATTATCTAATTGATGCAATCAATGTGGGAAGACCCAGACCATGGTGTATGGGGCCTTTTCTTGGGTAGGTTTCCAGATGGAGGGAGATTGCTATGTCCTTCTCACAGTTCTTCCTGTTTCATCAGCCTGATGCGTCAATGAACTCTCCTGCTGTCATAATGGGGGATAACCTAGCACTACGATCATGTGGTTACCATTCTGTTACCAGACCTCTCCACACTATCATAGCACTAAAGACTGCTCCGGAATCTTGAGTGGACTGGCTGCTGATGCGTTTCCTCTGTACTTCTTTTCTTTCATGTGTGTTTGGAGGGCACCGTGTGCGCCTATGGAGGCCCAAGAGTGACTTCAGGGAATAACCCTGGATTGGTTCTACCTCCTATTTGCCTTGTTTGCCTTGTTCTGGAGTTTCCCAGGCTCCACTTCCAGGACTGAAAGTATAGGCCTCTGCTGTTTCTTCCTGGCATTTTTACATTGGGTCTTAGATCTGAACTCAGGACTTTCTGCTAGTGAGCCAGAGGCTTAACTCCTAAGCCATTTCTTTGGCCCTCCTCTGCCATTCTTAAGTATGGGATGCATCATTTCTTATAAACTGCACATTAGATTCCTAGAACACGGGAGATAATATTTATATGCAGCATTTTCCATCTCTATAGAGTACTTGTGGGGAGATGAATGGTCACTCATCAGCTTGCGGTCAGAACATAGGTACTTCTGCATAGTTGTTCACCCCCTTTCCTGCTTGTTTCTGAGCACAGAGAATGTCCTCCCATCTGCTTCGAAGATGTGTCAGACCACATTTGAGATGTTGGGGTTTCAGCTCACAGTAAGTGAGCTTTAAGGATGGTCAAAAGGCAAGAATTCCCCATACCATTGATAGGAAAGTCACTTCAAATATTCACTTTCCTTCTCTCTATATTTTGTATCACCAGCTGTTGTTGCTATGCAGTGGCTAAAGCAAATGCTGCTCTTGCTTTGAGGTCCAAACTCATTGGGAATTGTCCTCCTTGGGTTACCGTTAGACTGTGCACTTGAGCACTTTGACCGAGGTCCACCTCTGGAAGCCTTGGAGCTGCATTGTCTTCATTTGAATATGTTCATTTATGCTGCTTCAAACCACCAAGGAAGATTAAATCTAAGACATTCCTTTTGAATGCTTACATAATCCAGCTGTGCCTCCAAAGATAGTTCTGGGAAACAAGCTGACAGAGGAAGGTGTGCAACTCTTTCTGCTAAGCATGCCCCTGTGCCTTTTAGTAGGCTGTGCTGTGTCCCTGTGAGGTCGCAGGGCCTTAGAAGCCTAACTAAGGGTTCCTTGGCAAGTCTATTCAGTCTCAGGTATTGTCCTGTGCCTAAGACTGAGTACTACAAATGGTTCTTTTTGTTAGTTTTCCCCAGTCTAATCACCTGGACAAGTTCATAAGTTCACTTTCATTGCTCAGAAAGCAATATACCCTAGAAGTTATTTACTGTTTTTAATTTTGGCCTATCTCAACAGTTGAGAAATATGCTTGCAACCCCAATTATAAATAATGATCACCCAAGCTGGTGAAATGTTTTTCCTGGTTATTTTCAAAGGGAAGATATTACAAAGTAGGCCACTCAGGATGAGGAAAACAAATGGTCAGTGTGGGAAATAATCTCACAGTGACTGACATGGTTCTAGGGAATCCATTCTTGGTTAGGAGAAAGTTGTTTCTGGATCATGGTAATCTAGGTAGATGATAATGTCATCATTCCATGATGCATAAAAATGAACAGTAGGAGCAGCAAACCTATAGTGAGGCCAAATTTAAGAGCTCTTGGGGACCCCTGGAGCCTTGCATTGGGGCCTCCTGTGAGTCATGGTGCCTGGCACCACCTGTCCCACACAATCATCAGTTACTGTCTGTGGAGGAGGCAGCTGAGCGAATGATCCCAATGCTTGATATCCTTTGTCTCTCCATATCTGCCCAGATAGGAACCCTGATGCTGTGGCCAACTGGAGGGCAGGAAAAAAAAACAGCAGGCTCAATGCAAATAAATAATCATCTTCCAGATTACCAAGGAATTTCCTGTTCTCTAACCAACAGAGGATAAAGATCACCATCCTTTTTTGATTGAGTCAGGCAACTGGTCACCAGGTCAAAGACTGAATCAGGTTTAAAGCTGAGATGGCATCTGCAGGAAGCTCAGTGCTTTGGAAATTGAAGGATGCGTGCACTCCTTGTGGACACTGTAAAGCAAGGGTGGGATTCTAGGATCTGGGAGAAATTTCTCATTTGGTTGGGATGAAGGTCAGAAATATACTCTGTGGCCTGTGGTGAAGACCCTCATACAGGATGTCTTAGAAGAACCATGTCCTGTGAGAAGCCTGTGTCCAGGGCAGCATTCCCTACAGTGAGTAGGCACAGCAGCCTTGCAGCTGGACATATCTATACTCCCTAAAGAGAACCACTGGCCATGGGCTGGGTGTTGAGTCACCCAGGGTTTCCCTGTGCGCCTTCCTCCCTACGTCCTCCATCGTGCAGCCCTGCTTTTCCAGGCCTGCCAAGGTTCCTGGATGCTCCTGACTTCTAACTTCGTGTATTCCTTTCGCTAGGCCTATGTAAAGTTGTGTGATAATCTATTGATAAAAACAAAGCTAGTGCAAGGGAGACACACAAGAAATACAAGTTTTATGTGAGCTGAGGCCTGGAAAAACATTAAAACAGGAAAGATAGCTTAAGGTTGCAGAGAAGTGTAGACAGCCACCCTGGACAGTATGGTGTGTGTGTGTGATGTGTGTGTGGTGTGTGTGTGTGTGTGTGTGTGTGTGTGTGTGTGTGTGTGTGTAGGCAGAGGGATGTTGTTGATCCCATGGGATAAAGGAAATTTCTAACTTTGAGTGCTTTCAGACATTGCTAAAGGGTTATCAAGGGAGTAAGATGTAGAGAGTAGAAATGTGAGATAAATGACAGTCTTCTCTCAAGGTGGTGACTATTAGAGTCCATAGGTTTGAGAAGACAGGAATCTGGGAAAACAAGTCACCTGATGGCTATTTTAAATCTATATGATCAGTTTTGGGAACTGCCACCTTCCAGCCAAGATGGAGAAAAGAATTTGCAAAATGGCCTGGCCATGACAGACAGTTCTCATGTGCACTGAGATCTTTGATATTTGGCAACATTAATGCCCACACACCAGTAATGAGTCATAACTATGTCCTCACTATAGAACTGCCCTGGACACGAGAACCTTGCCTACCCTAGACATGCACAGCTCTCCAATAACATACTCCCAGCCTGCAGTTAGCTCGGCACCCCTCAAGTCCCACTATGTGGCTTTCTGGTGAGTCTATTTTCATTCATTTCAATTGAACACTGATGTCTGATTGAAGAAATTACTCCACCCAAGTCTAGCTTTATGAACCAATGAGTTTATTGAGGTTACTTAAAGGGCTATCACAAGTGTGCCACCAAAAAATGCTTCCCAGCATGGTGATATTTCATGAAAGATTCTTTACTGGAGTCTCTCCTTTTGGTCCCTCTGCAAATTTTATACCTCTTATTACCTCTAAGACCTTCTGAGATCATATGCCTCTAGGGAAGAATTGTATATATCTTAGGGTGAAGCAAGAAGACATGACTGAAAGCTCTGATTAGGGTTCAAATCTTTGTATAAGACAGTGCTCCTGTGTCTCTGTCTCCATGTTTACCAATTGCTCTTTCAGCCATAGAGTAATTATCTTTGTCAGGTCGTCTACAGATTTCAGTTCTTCAGGATAAATTTCTAAGGACTTATTTCATCATTTCCACTGGGCCATCCACTTTGTATTTTTTGTGATGCTTCGCTGAGACACAATGTTCCTCTTTTAGATTCCACAGAGTGCCCTATTAGGAAACCCTCCACAGTAATACCACTGAGATTGTGGGGAGCTTTCATATCCTTGCTGGGGATTCTTCCAGCTTGTGTGTGAAGCATCTGGGTCAAGAATAGCTGCCTGGCCCTTCTTAGGATAGGCCTGTTATAATCTCTGTTCCTCTTCTATCAGTCTGTGCTACTGCAGTCTCTCAGTGGCCAAGTTGATATCCCAACTGTTCAACTCTTCAGCCTTTCAAAAGCCAGACAACTGAGCATGTTTTCCTCTCTTCTCTTCTCTTTTCTTCCTTCAGATGTGTATAGAATGGGAAGTTACAGAATGCGGTTCCACAGGACTCCAGGGGCACTGGAGGTCTGGGGGGCACACTCTGCATGTCCCTCTCTGTGCAGTGAGCTCCTGTTTGCTTTATTGTGCTCTAGGATTCTGCAATTAACTACATTTTGCAAATATTTCAAAAGCCAATTGGGTCCACATGCTGGGAGAACAAAACTCAGGTCAAAATCTACTTATTCCAATATCTTGCAGGTTTTTATTCAATTTTGAGTCCTGAAAGTTTATTGTATTCAATACTGGTGCTTAATTTTCTATGTGGTCATAAAATAGTTCTGTCAGTCTGCAGTCTATAATTTTTTTATCCTCTTAACTAGTGTGTGTGTGTGTGTGTGTGTGTGTGTGTGTGTGTGTGTGTGTGTATGCATAAGCTTGTAGTGTGAACTTCAGAGAACAACCTTGGGTGTCTGTCCTCATTTTCTGTTTTGAGACAGGACGTCTTTGTTGGTTTTCTGTTGTGTCTCACAGGCTGGTCTGTAAGATTCCAAGATTCTCTTGTCTCTCCCTCCCATGTCCCTATAGGAGCGCTAGGATCACAGATGCTCCTGCTAGACATCTATGTCTGTGTGAGTTCTGTGTATTTGAACTCATGTCCTTACACTGGTACACCAAGCACATTTACCCACTAAGCCATTTCTCTAGTCCTCAGCAGGATTTATTTGCTTGTTCAGCAGAAGAAAATAGATATAGCAATTAGTGCATTTGGGTTACTTATAGGAGCCAGGATAACTCAAAGGGAGCTACCTCACTAAAAAACCATCCCAGATTGGGTTGTGGATTCAAGAAAGCTGTACCCCTTCTTCTCCCCAGGAAGACTTATTTCCCAAGCTCCTTCCCAAGCAGTTGTTTCTTGCCTCCATTACTTTGGGGAGAGCTCTTAGGGATGTAGTGAATTTTAGGAACTTTCTGAGACTTATGAACTGTTTCCTTTCGGGATTTCGTAACACTTTCTCTAGGATAGAATTCTTGAAATTAGTATAGAACATCTTTAGATTGAATGGAACAAAGTCCAAGACGGGATCATGTCACGCCTCGAGGGAAATGCCCAACAAGACTAGATTCTGATGATTCTTTTCTTCTTTTTTTAGTGTTACGTTAGCTAGATTCTGATGATTTTTTCTCTTATTCTAAGTTAATGTTTTAATGAAACGTGACAACTAAATTATCTCATTTTTTTTTCTGATAGATATCCAGCTTTTCCACTTCCGTTTGTTGGGAAGTTATTTCTTTTTTTCTTTTGAGTGGTTTTTGCAGCTTTCTTAATATCTGTACAGCATGGGCAAATGTACTTTCAGATTTTCTGTTCTCTGCTGTGGCAAGTGTCTATTGTCATCTGTTGCTCATCTCGATCACAGTCACTATCAGCAGCAATGATTCTTGGAGCAGGGTGGTATCAGCAATGTTGGTCATTCTACTTCCCTTGTTTTAAAGTACATTTTTAATGCCTGATTTATTCTGAGACAGGATCTCTTGTAGCTCAGACTGACTTCATATTCATTATGCAGCTGAAGATGGCCTTTAATTTCTGATCCTCCTGCATCCACCACCTAAGCATTAAGATTGCAAGTGAACACCACCACATTCTGTTTCTGCTGTGGAGTAATGGGACCCAGGGCATTGTGCATGCTAGAAAAGAGATGGCTGAGAGATTAAGATTCTGCCTCTCAAACAGAAGGTCCTGAGTGTGGATCCCAAGTTCCATGTAAAAAATGCCAGGCAGAAACAGTGGCAGCCTGCATTTCTGGCCCTTGGTGGCAGAGCCTGGGGAATCCCAGAGCAAAGCCAAAAGGAGGGAGAAGCAATTCAGGATGATTCCTGAAGTCACCCTTGATCCTCCAGAGGACCACACATTGCCCCCTCCCCACATACACACACACTCTATAAAATCTTTATCTCCCAAAATGCTGTTATGATTTTAACAAGAATTTTGTCACAGTGTGGGTATCATTGTTGATTTCTATGTTGTTTTCTAAGACATGAACACAGTATATTTCTCCATTCATTCAGACCCCCTTGAATAGCTATTTCTACATTGTCCAGAACATAAATTATATATTTTGTTGGGTTATGTTAAATATTCTCTTTATAAGTCATAGTAAATTGGTATCGTATTGTCATTTGGTGTTTGTTTATGTTATGCACTATTAGCATATAGACATACTATTACATGGTTTTGCATTTTTCCTTTATCCTGAGATCTTGAAGAGCATATATACATCAATAATGGAATTTATGTTTTGGTCCTTTTGGAAGTTTGTGCTTTTTGTAAAGGATGGTTTTATCCTTTCCTTTCAAGTCTATGTACTCTGATTCCATTGTGTCAATCATCTCTGTTACCGTGTCCTTGTTATGGTTCTTTGTACTTACTTGTTTTCATGTTGCTAGGTTTCTTGTTTCTTAGAATAAGATACTAGGTAAGGAAAACAACATTTGAGGAAGACAACATTGGCATTTTTCTTCCTTTTCCTTTTTCATGGGGGCGTTGGGGGTGGGGAGGGAAGAGGAGATTCAGATATGCCATAGGAAAGAACCTTAGATTTTAGCGGTTGAATTCAGGCTATTGGGTCTGTATGCAGGGGCTTTTCCTGCTGAGCCATCTCACCACCTTATATTCTGAGCAGAATTAGTTTCATATGGTGCTATGATGATCTGAGTCCTTGATTTATATTTCAAAGCTCCATTAAAAAGATAAAAGTGGAAAAAAAATCTCTAATAACTGCCAATGATATAAATTAACTATATTTAGGTCATGAATCTTAATTAACTACATGTAAGGACTCAGAAAGTAAATGGTATAGCTGATCTACCAAAATCTATGAGCTTAAAGAACTAGAAAGCTCTCTCTTGTAAACCTTGGCGGTGGCAAGACATGGAAGCTGGCAGAGGTGCGGAACTGGTGCACACGTCCTGGTTAGTGACAACATGGAGGATAGTAACTATGGAGACCGGTGGAGACAGGTTGGGGCAGATGTAGAGGCTGGAGGAGACATGGTTCTGAATGGATACAGCCTGGTGTTACATCATTAGGCTGTTTCCTAGTTAAGTTCCCAGGCCCATCCTGGGTGTTCCGTAGAGACAACACTGAAAGAATTCTGGTCACTTGAGTACACTGATGACATTTTCTCTCAGTCTCTCAGAGTGGGAAGAACCTTTCTTTCCCAGGTAGCTGTGGCACACCAAACCTCAGTGCTTACATTTAATACAATAATCTGGTTACAGTTTCTTGTCCAGCTTTGCAGGACACCACACACCAACACCATAGGCTGAGGGAATTCGCCACACCATATCCTTGTAACAGCTGAGAGAGAGACGGTCTTTACTTGCCGGGCCAGCATGTCTGGCCAAGTACACAGAAGGATGCCAATTTCTTTCACTAGTTTCCTCTATCTTATTCACCTGCCCAGGGCCTGGTCCTGCCCACCATGCGCTGGAACTTTCACATCAACTAGACAATTTTCTATAGGAAACTGACAAGTTGACATCTATATCAAACTATGACACTGCACTGTTGCATCTTCTATAGTCTTAGATTCCTTTGTCAGTTCATCCCCTGCCCCATATTAGTTCTTACAACAGTACAATAGTTTCATTCAAATTTGTAATATATTTCTTCCTAAAGTTAATTTATTTCCTGTGTATGTGTTCATATGCGTGCAGATGTACACATATGTGTGTGTACATACATATGAGTAGAGGTCAGAGTTCAACAATAGGTGTTGTTCTCAGACTCTATGCTGCAATCAGCCTGCACTGATGCTGATACACAACCATCAAACAGCCTAAGGGAACCAGGAGTTTATGTCCTTATGTCAGTCTGGTTACAGTTCTCAGTCCAGCTTGAAGGGAGAGCATGCACCAGCACTAGGGCCGAGGGAACTGACCACACCATCACCACATAACAGCTGAGAGATGGACAATCCTTACTTGCCAGGCCAACGTGTCTGGCCAAGTGAACAGGAAGATGCCAACTCTCTCAACCAGCTCTCCATAATTTATTCCAGGGCCTAATCCCACCTACCATATGCTGGCCCTTCCCCACCAGCTAGATAATCTCCTGCAGGTTTGCTCTGGGCTTAACCCAACCACTAGTTCTCCACAAATGTGCCCAGAGCTCAAACCCTCACCAGTCAAGTTGACACCTGTGCCTAACTATGACATTCTATATACCTTATTTTCTTGAGACAGGATCTTTCACTGACCTTAAATTTGCTCTTAGCCTAGGCTTACCATGGAGCCCCTTAGATCAGCCTACATTGACATCCTCAGCACTGGAATTAGAGGCATGTACCTCTATGCCCAACTTTATAATGTGGGTGATGATGATCGAACTCAAGTCCTCAAACTTGCATGGAAAACACTTGACCAAATAAGCCATCTCCCCAGCTCAGCTTCCTCAGTTTCTAATCACCTGCTGTGCCTGCCAATCGTCTGGTCCCTTATTACATATAGCCCACTCCTGGCTCCAGCCCCTCTTCTGGAGAATTCAGATGCAATCCTCCCTACACTGCTGCCTGACGATCAAGGAAGCAGCTGACATGGGACATTGTCATTGTCTGAGAGATTCATTACACCCCAGCGAGTGCCAAGATGCAGACAGTGGCTTGCTTACCGAGGGCCCTCGCCACCTCCCCTTGGGCTTGTTAAGCATTGAATGTGGAAATGTCCTTATGCTTTTGAAGACTTGGTCCTCACTTTTGAAAGATTATGGAAGTTTCTTTGCTGCAGGAAGAGGGTCACTGGGGGAAGTCCTTAAAATTTTATTGCCTAGTCCCACTGCCTGTCTGTTTTCTGTTTCCTGCCTTGCCAAGATGTGAGGCAATTGGTGTCTTTAATATACTTCTCTAACTCGACTCTATATCAACCACCTAGAACTAGGCCAGACTAATCTCTCCCCATCCTGAAGCTCAGGGACATTTGCGGAAGAGGGGGTGGTAAGAGTGTAAGAGCAAAAGGATGGGAGGAGCAATGATTTGCAAGATACTCCTCCACACAAGTTAGGGCCGAAGCAATCATAACTGGACTTTGCATGCCCTGCACAATGTCCAACACACTATTGACCTCACAAAGTGTAGCATCTGCTAAAGAACCAAGATCCTTGGAGGCAAGGGATTGGCAGCCACAGTAGTGTTCTTATGCTTAAGGGGAACACGGGAAAGGGTTCAGGGAAACGCCACTGGGTCCTTGTATGTCATCGGAGAGGAGGGCCCAGAGGAGAGTCAGGCATGCACAAGAAAGGACTCTCTGGGAATTGGGGCAGGAGGCACTGGAGGATGGGGAGGGAGGGGTGAGGGGAGGGGAGATGGGTAGGGGGGAGGAGGGAGGGGTGAGGGGAGGGGAAGCAGGGGGTTCGGGGGGGGAGGAGGAGGGAGGGAGGGAACTGGTGTACCTATTAATAATAATAAAAAATGTATTTAAAATATACTTCTCTAACTCCCAATCTTGCAGGACAGGGTGGAAGAGAATGTTGGGGCTTAAAAGCCAATAGCTTACTTGGAAAATTCCAGGCTAGCAAAATAGTAAGAGGGTTTTTCTAAAGAATAAGTAGGAATAACACCGTAAGTTGTCTTTTGATCTCTACATGCATGTGCACTCATGCAAACACACACACACACACACTACACCACAAAAGCACCAGCAAGGAGAGTGTTGTCTCTGGGACTGCAGCCAGGCCATG
The DNA here is from genome assembly GCA_023101885.1 of Typhlomys cinereus. NCBI lineage: Eukaryota > Metazoa > Chordata > Mammalia > Rodentia > Platacanthomyidae > Typhlomys > Typhlomys cinereus. The sequence continues at coordinate 415,261 of JALPQD010000192.1, forward strand.
GGGCACTGAAAACTGGCCAGTTCTCTTCCCACCTGGAGGTTCTTTACCTGCTCCCACCACAAGGCTATCCTGCCTCACGCTCACTTCTGTGCTTAGGGAAAACACGACCCAGAGTGAGGCTTTCAAATTCTCTGATCTCAGGCAATCATTGCTATTCAAAGAAATGACTGTTGTCTCCTGCTTCGGGTCCTCAGGCACTAAAAGGAAATAGTCACTGGCTTCTTTCTGACCTCCAACCAGGACCTGCCCTTCCTTTCTCCAACGCGGTGACAGTGCTGAGGGAAAGATGTGGGAGGCAGCTGCGTTTCACCTCCTTCCCTCCTAATCTAGGATGCCTACAACTATGCTCCTCCTTTCTTTTTTTTAACTTTATTTATTAATTATTGCATGTGTGCGTGTGTGCGTGTGTGTGTGTGTGTGTGTGCGTGTGTGTGTTTATCAGAGGGCACTGTGTTCCTGTGGAGGACCAAGGGTGACTTCAGGAATCATCCTGGATTGCTTCTACCTCCTTTTTGTTTTGCTCTGAATTTCCCAGGCTTTGCTCACCAGGACCAGAAATGCAGGCTACTGCCATTTCTGTCTCGTATTTTTTATGAGACCTGGATCTCAACCAGGACCTTCTGCTTGTGAGGCAGAGTCTTAACCCCAGAACCATCTCTTCAGTCCCATGTGTGTGCTTCTCTTTTCAAGATCATGTCCTTGGATGTACTGTAGAAAGATGATTCTAGAAATCTATCTGCATTTAGGGTATTCACAAGTAGTTTTGTTATCTTCTCAGTGAATCAACATGGTTAGGAGACAAACACCTATGTGAGTTTGGCTTCAGAGATCCCTTTCCTTGTATTTAACTAAACTCTTATGATGCAAACTGATCACACTCACAGGCGTTTCTTTGTAACATTTGAACTTTGCAAGTATATGGGTTGTGTCCTTAAGCTAAGCATGTATGAAAATGTGCCTGTCATTGAAGTATAACCCCTCACCAAGCATATCTTCTTTAACAGAGTATGCTCAGAAAAGTAGCTCCCTCAAAGTGCTTCTTGTAAGTACAGTCTCTCTGAGTAACCCCTCCTGCAGGTTGCCTTTGTTCTGGAAAGGCATTGCTTTAGAACTAACTCCAACGTGCTTCTCACGTGATGCTGGCAATTGATCCTTCATTCTTACTTCCTGGCTGTGCTGGATTTGCCTTTGCAGTTACTAACACATCATCCATTTGTATTTGGTTATGGCTTGTCTGCTTTTTTTTTTCTTTTTTCCCCCTTTTAAAAAATTCTTGTAGTGTTTTATACATAAATGTAGTGAACTTATTATATTTTCACACCTTAATCCCCAATCCCATTCTCCCTCCTCTTCCCATTACAACCCTTCTTTTCCCCTACCAGCCCTCCCTCTCCTCCCACCCCAGTGGGCCACATGGAAAAAGACTTGCCTCCTTTTATAAACCATGCATTATCACAGCTCAGCAGGGAGAATGTGAGGATTTTAGTGACTGGAAACAATACTTGAGCGTCCACAATGCTTTGTGAAAGATCTAAGATTATATTCCAATTGGAATTCTTGTCTGAAAGAAATGTCTGTTTCAGGAAAATTATAATTGTCACTGGATTTTAGTTAATGTTAGTTTTTTAGTTAATGTTCAATGCATTACATTTTGGGAAAGGATATTTAAAATTTTAAAAATAATTTACATTTAAATGACAGTCATTTTAGAATCTAGTAAAAAGGAACTGATAAAAAAAATCTACTTTGACACTAGCAATCCAAAAAGCACAAGGTTAACACATTTTTCTTTCTGAAAATGTTAAAGTACCTAACTTTTATACAAACTAACTCATGAAACTTTTTGTATTAGGGTTCTCTGAAGAAACAGAATCTATAGAGTGTAACATATAAAAATAAGTTTATTAAAAAATAACTCACAATAAAAATAGTGTCCTTGAAGGTAGCTGCCCGCGCCAGTCTCTTTCCTGGCTGGAATGTTCCACAAAGCCGAAAGATCCGAGAAGGTCTCAAGCCTTTGCTCCTCTGGAGGGTTAAAGACGCTGGGTTCCGACGTCAGTGAAGAACAGCTGGGCTCTGACATCGGCGATGAACAGCGAATCTCAGCAAGGCCTAGAGACCAGTCTCCAAAGGCAGTGGGAACAGCAACAACATGATGGAAAAGGTGAAGCTCCAAGTTAGCCAAGAATGGAGGCAGCCAGTAGCAGCAACCAAGAAGGCCAGACGCTCTAAAGGCGAACAACGTGCATGCAGAGTGGGCTGCACAGCAAGTTGACACCCACCGGATAAGGGAAGAGCAAGTCCCTCCTCCTTACACCTCCTATTATCTGGTCACCACTGGAAAGTACCACCCACTGTGGGCTGGTTCTCCACTGCAATCAGTCAAATACCTGCAGACTTGTTCAGGGACCATTCTAACCATTAACCTTCCACAGCTGTGTCCCAAACAGTCTGCAACTGTCAAGTTGACATAATACAACCATACACTTTTATAAATCATCTGAAAAGATCTTAAAGCTCTGAGAAATTATAGCCATCTTGATAGTAAAACCTGCAGCATGGTTATCAAATCTGCTGCCACACGTTGTATCAGGTACAGCACAGCAGGGACACTGATCTGTTCTTTTCTTTGTGTTCTTTTTCCCCCAACTTTCATGTGTGTGGATGTATGGGGAGCTTTCATGTATACATGCATGTTTTATCTGTGTGTGTGCACACAGGTATGGATGTGCGCATGTGCATGTGCATGAAAGCACAATGCTGTTGCAGGGAATCCACCTTATTGTTTTGAAGCTGGTCTCCTATCAAATGCAGAGCTGGCTAACAGGGTTAATCTGACTGATCAGCTTGTTCTGGTGGCTCCCAGACTCCACCTTCTGGGGATAGAATTTCAGGTAGGCTGCCTTACCTACCCAGCATTTTTACATAGGGTTTGGGGGAACTCAACTGTCCTTTAGCTTGGACAGTAAGCACTTTAGCCATTGATCCGTATGCCCAGCTCTGGTTTGCTTTTTCCTTCATGCAAATTTGAGAACTTTCTCACTCAAGCCAAGGAAAGGGGGAGGCGCCATCTCAGCCTTCTAAAAGGAGATGCAGAGAGAAAATATTTGCATCAACCACGAGGAATTTTGAAATCAAGTTTCGAGATTTACTTTCTGTTTAATCCAAGATAATTCTCACTAAGTTGATGTTTACTTGATGTAGTCCGTATTTACATTACCAGATATTGCAGGGTACATGGTCTTACAACAGAACACCTACATACACAGTCTTGCAGCAGAATGCACATCACATTGTGAGCAGACTTTTTTTTTCCAAAACTGCCAACAGTTTGATTGCAATCTTTTGATAACTACTTCCAAATTAGAAGGACGTGGCAGAGACTAGAGAGCTGCCTCACTTTTGCCCTGTTTCCATAGGATACAACTGTGTGTGCACTTCCTTCTTAGGCACTTGGCTCCAGATGACCATGAAACTCGGTTATGTCTGGTAGAATGTGAGCAGAAGTCATGCACCTTCCTTTCTTTGGCTGAGTCAAGAGAAGCAAAATGACAGAAGTTATTCTGAAGGTGCCAAGCGGCCAAAGCCTAGGTCCATGCATCACCATGGAGAAGAATAAAAATAGCAGCCATTCACTTTTCACAAAATTTTAAACTTTCGGTGAAATAAACCTGATACTATTCCCAGGAGTTGCATAATGAAGAGCAGGCATAGCGGTAATTCTCAGCTACCAGGATCATCTGAAAGAAGATTTCATATTCTTCTTGCACTAGGCCATTCTAGCCAGAGTCTCAGACAGAGGGGGTGGGTCAGTGGGTCATATATTAAGAGAGACTCTGCCAAGAGATAAATGTTCTAGTTCAGTGCCCTATGTAGGGACACTCAGCAATAGTTCACCTTCTGTGTTTCCTTTTGAAACTTACTCAAAACTATCAACTATTGCTGTTTTAACTTTCAGCCTATCAATAACAATCAATGAAAAGTGGCAGGAGTACAGGCAGGCACGCTGATTTGGCCTTCAGTCTCCAGTGTGGCTTGAGCAGTCATAAAGAGATCAATACCACTGCTCAATGAAGTCAACATGACCTCGGGCATCTCCAGCAGCCAGTAAAATGAAGTTGATGCTGATTATGATATGGAAGCACAGACAAGAGGACAGAATGTCTCTCTCAGAGCTCTCAGTGTGCTCCCCTAGGTCAGACCCAATGCTGAGAACAGAAAGAAAGTTATTAGCCCAAAGACCAGATACTGGCTTGTCAGACAGAGGAGATGAATAGTATTTTCCTCACAGGTTCTGAAGAGGAACCAGAAACCAGATTAGAAAAGGAGAAAGGAGGACTTTGAAGAGGAATATTGGGTGAAAGAGTCATTTGCACTGACAACTTAGTCTTTGTGCTGATAAACTGAGGGCAAAGTCTACTTGAGTTATTGATTGTGCTCAGGATGAGTTATAAGCACCCAAGGACAATTTTAGGTTTAAGTGACTTTGTTCTTTGCATCCTGTTCTGCATCAGAAAATGTTAGGAACATTTTAGGCAGGCTTCCCACTATTGATTTTTAGAAAGCAGATTTTAAATATTTCACGCAATCATTGGCAAGATCCTATGGGCAGAGTGTCTAAGAAATACTGCACGATGCAGGTCCAAGTCACCATGCATCTGAGGAATCTGTGAGTTTTGTAGCAAATGTGTGAGTGTGTGGGGGGAGACTCGTGCATATGCAATGTGTACATGTTTGTGTGAGTTTGTGTACATGTACATATGGATGTGCATACATTAATGTGAGCACGTCTGAATGTGCACATAGATATATGTATATAACTGTGCGTATGTGGATGGACATGCCTGTATGTAGGTGCATACTAGAAAGGGGATCATGAAGAGGGGGAGGAATTCTTGAAGGAGAGAAGAAAAAGAGGTTAGTTGAAGCGTGTGACAAGATAGCAGAGGAGAAGACTATCAGCTGGAGGAAGAGAAGCGGACAGAGGTGGGCGGAGGCACAGGAAAGAGCTCAGGAAATGGGAATAGGTTAGAGGGAAATATAAAGAAATGTATGTTTGGTGCTTTTATCACAAGACTCTAACAGCTTTTTGTCTCTGGCCAGGGGGTAACATACAATGCCCACCAGGATGGAGTGAAGGGCATTGCAGGAGCAGCAAAACTGCAAAAGAAAACCAACAAACCACAATCCAGAACTTCAGAGACTCTATATCAACCACCTAGAACTAGGCCAGCTTAGTCTCTCCCCATCCTGAAGCTCAGGGACATTTGCGGAAGAAGGGGCGGTAAGAGTGTAAGAGCAAAAGGATGGGAGGAGCAATGATCCGTAAGATACTCTATACTAGTTAGGGCTGAAGCAATCATAATTGGACTTTGCATGCCCTGCACATTGTCCAACACACTGTGGACCTCACAAAGTCTAGCATCTGCTAAAGGCACCAAGAGCCTTGGAGGTAAAGGATTGGCAGCCACAGCAGTGTTCCTATACCTAAGGGGAACACGGGAAAGGGTTCAGGGAAAGGCCACTGGGTCCTTGTACGTCATCGGAAAGGAGGGCCCAAAGGAAAATCAGACATGCACAAGAAAGGACTCTCTGGGAATTGGGGCGGGAGGCACTGGGGGATGGGGAGGGAGAGGGGTGGGGAGGGGGAGCAGGGGGTACGGGGGGAGGAGGAGGGAGGGAGGGAACTGGTGTACCTAATAAGTTTGTATGAGCTGAAATTAAAAAAAAATAGATGCAGAGATGGGAGTGTTGGTGGAGACAGGAATTTCCCAGCAGGTCTGGTTAGCCAGCCTGTGAGCCAGTCGGTGACCTTCAGGTTCAGTGACAGATTCTGTCTCAAAAAATAAGATGAAGAAACAATTGAAGAAGACACCTGATTTCCTTATGTCTATTTTTCCTATTTAAAGTTGTGGACTAGTCTAATTCCTTAATGGTCTAGGTAATGGCTGTGGTGTTTTGGGACCCCACTGAATTCCCAAATACTTCTCTGAGGTCACAATTAGCAACTCTTTTTTCTTGGTAATTTAGTTGTAGGTCTGAATCTGGCCTCCACTCACATGTTCATGCACAAACACACAAATATGTACATATATGCACATACATGCACATGTACACACACACATACATGCACATGAAAAATCTGCATGGATACTCTAGAAGACATCTCCTGATTTCCTTAAGTCTACTTTTCCTCTTTAAAGTTGTTGACTAGTCTAATCTTTTGATGGTCTAGGCGATGGTTATGGTGTTTTGGGGCCCCATTGAGTTCCCAAATACTTGTCTGAAATCATAGTTAGCAGCCTTCTTTTCCTTGTAATTTGTTGTAAGTTTGAAGTAATCCACGTAACACACTTCTGCCAGGATTTTCTTGCTGTTTTTTTCTCCATTGTGGACATGTCTCCTGCCCCTGCCATGCATGCGTCTTGGTTGGAGTACTTCTCTCCCTTGACCACGATAGCAATATGTTGGTCCCACATGTGTGTGTGTGTGTGTGTGTGTGTGTGTGTGTGTGTGTGTGTGTGTGATGCTATAAATTTAATTCATCTAGTTTCTCCTTTTGTTTTGAGTTTGGATCTTGAAATATCAGCTGCTCCTTGACTTTGCCTGGTCTCTGCAGTTGGCTCACTCCACAGTAGCTTATTCATTCACTTACTTTCATTTTGAGGACAATTGCTAAGTTATTGAACATGTGGGAATGATATTCAATAATTTCTTCTGAGCCTTTCTCATTCTGTTGTTCTGTCCCAATTCCTCCTCCTAATCACTCAGGCTGTAAGGACTCCCGTTGCCAGGGTACCTGTCTAAAGTCCTGGTTTTCACAAGTAACAGTTTGTAAAAGAGAGAGTGTGTGTGTGTGTGTGTGTGTGTGTGTGTGTGTGTGTAGGGGGTCTCTTTCCACCCTCTTTTTGTGTTCTGGAAATTACTTGATGCATAGTTTGAACCTCTGCTGCTTACCTAGTTTTCTGTTCTTTCTCCTTAGGTCTCCTGTCCAAATTGACAGATGATGGATTTATTCATATGCAATCCACAGATTGGGCAGGTCTTCCTGCCCCAGTTTCTTATTTTCTCAAGTGTTTCAAGTGTATACACTTGCATCTGAGCTACCTAGAGTCCAGATGTTTAAAATGTAGAAATTTATTTTGGTCCATCTTGAGTGGAATAAGCTAAATCACTCATTTTTTTTTCAAACAGTGCAGCTTGTTGTAGGTTTTGGATACTTGGAGTGGATTGCATAACAATAATTTTGAGTGCACAAATCTACACAACTTCTTTATTCTGCCTTGACTGTAATTCTAGCAAAATTGTCACCTAACATGAGTCATGTAGCAATTTTATACTCTATCTCAGAATCAGCATCGGCCCTGCTCTCTGCTGTAACATCCCAGGCTGTTATTTTCTACCTCTTTGTTTTCCTCATGATCAATCATTTCTCTTCTGTCTGGGGTTATCTATCTTCTGAGTAAAAACTGTGACAGTTGTTAGAAAGAATGCTATTTATTTTTTGTAGCTATAGAAGAAGCTAGGCATTGAGAGATGGGGGGAGGGGTCTCACTTGTTAATGCATTCTCCACATGTATATTAAAATGAGAGAGCATGTGATAGAAGAGTCTGTTAGAGGAAGATCATACGACACCCAGGACTATAGGTATTATTGCCCATGACATGGTAGAACTTCACAGTCCAAATCTACATGCACCTTGCTTTTTGGTCCCTAGGAATATATGTCACATAGACATCTCACCATTTCTAAGTTCCCCTATTGAAAACATACTTAAGGACAGTATGTCACTCATGAAAAAAAATCTGTAAAATAAAATAATGACATTGTGTTTAGATAGTCACAGACCAACTGGCTAGATTTTCTTATTTTATAGCTTGAAACAGATGGATTTATACTACATGAATTCTTCTGAAATTGCCTTTCTGTTTCATTATGCTTGAGAGATACATTCAGATTGATGTGCGCACCTAAAATAAGTCATTGATGCTCATTGATGGATTATTCCATTAACAGTGCAGACAGTTGTTATTAGTTTTGTCAACGGCCATTTGAATTGTTTCTTATTTTCTGTGATGCAAATTGTGCAGACAGCATGGACAAAAGTCATTTGCAGTGACCTTGTATTTACTGATATGATTTGAGGACAGCGCAATTTGAAAACACCTGTCTATGTCCACCTTAGTACTGATAGGGAATCTTTCACTTCCTAGCTATTCTTTCACCTATCTGAAGGAAGCCATAGTTATAGTTCTGTGTCCACGACTTTTTTCATCTGCTGCAGGACATGCTACATGTAAAATCTGTGCTCTTGTCTTTTTTTTTTATTTTTTTTGGGGGGGGAGGCATTCTTAAGGGAGACAAGGAAAAGTATATAATGGACTACATGTGATAGGAAAGCAGAGAAGAGGAGTATCTGTGGAGGAAGTGAGGCAGTCAGAGGGGAGGTAGAGACAAATTTCATATATATATATATATGAAAACACCCCAATGAAAGCCATTACTTTGTATTGATAACATTTTGAAAATCATAGATAAATATTATAGGACATCAAAGGCATTCAGTCTAAGGTAGTCTGCCAAAATGCTTAGCAATGAGTATGAGGGAAATACAAAACAAGACAAAAGGGTGGCAGAAGGTTGTGCATGTGGACTCTAAATAGAGTGGAGACAAACCGTTCCATGTGCTTTACCCAGAAATGGAAATTGTGTTTCAATGATTAGTATGTCCTCAGCTAAGTACTGAATGATTTTCCAAAGTGATTGTGTGATCAACCAAGCAATACATGAGTGCTTTTATAGACTATGAGTTCCATCTTGCATCTTAACACTTAGAATTGTCAGCTTCTCAAATTGTAGTCATTATAGTAAGTGTAAAATGTTAACTTACTGTGACTCTAAATGATGCTTTTCTAACAGTTAATACTGTTGCTGATATTAGGAAATTCTCAAAATTTAATCCACACCTTCCTCTCCTTTGTAAATGGATTGCTTTCATTTGATTATTGCTTTATAAGAATATACTTTCTGGATATGTCTCCTGTGATTTTATGATGTATTGAATTATTTTCTCTAAGTCTTTGGCTTATATTTCAACTTTATTAATGGTTTATTTTAGTGAGTAGCTATTTTAATTTTAGTTAAGTATATTATTTTGAATATCATGCTCAATATTTTTTGTTTTGTCTGAGATGTATTCACTTATACAAGTTTGCAAAAATGCATTTTCTTTTTACATAATTACATTTTCTGATTGATTTGCAATTGACTATTACTTGAGTTCAAGATTCACATGATACTTTTGTATGTCCAGTTTTCCTAACACAAATTTTCAAAAATCTTTTTCCTAATTTATCCTAGCATATTTCTTTTTTTTTGTATTTCCTAATGAAATTTTATTTTTTTATTATTATTATTTCCGCTCATACAAACTTAATAGGTACACTGGTTCCCTCCCTCCCTCCTCCTCCCCCTGACCCCCCTGCTCCCCCTCCCCTCACCTCTCTCTCCCCATCCCCCAGTCCCTCTCCCCCAATCCCCGGAGAATCCTTTAATGTGCATGCCAGACTCTCCTCTGGGTCCTCCTCTCCGATGACGTACAAGGACCCAGTGGCATTTCCCTGAACCCTTTCCTGTGTTCCCCTTAAGCATAGGAACATTACTGTGGCTGTCAATCCCTTGCCTCCAAGGATCTTGGTGCCTTTAGCAAACGCTAGACTTTGTGAGGTCAATAGTGTGTGGACATTGCGCAGGGCATGCAAAGTCCAATTATGGTTGCTTCGACCCTAACTTGTGGGGAGTATCTTGCATATCATCATCCTTGTGCTCTTACAATCTTACCGCCCCCTCTTCCTCGAATTTCCCTGAGCTTCAGGATGGGGAGAGATTAGGCTGGCCTAGCTCTTAGGTGGTTGATATAGAGTCTCTGAAGTTCTGGATTATGGTTTGTTGATTTTCTTTTGCGGTTTTGCTGTTCCTGCAATGCCCTTCACTCCATCCTGATGGGTATTGGATGTCACCCCCTGGCCAGAGATAAAAAGCTGTTAAACTAGAGTCTTGTTATAAGAATATATTCAAAGGTAGATGTAATAAAAGTAGCAAACCATAGTGAGGGAGGGGTCAATCACCCATTTGCAAAATGGTTACTTTTTATCTAACAGACTATTTGCCCTCCCCTTCTGGTGAGATCATACCCCCTCAGTTGTAAATGATCAGGAACGAAAGTCTATGAACTTAACCAGATGTCTCATTACTTACTTGCAGTCCTTGATGAAGGCCTGTTTTCTCTGCTGTAACATGGTCCCCTCTCTCCTTGTTTCTGGTGTGGCCTTCCTACCCCTTCCCGCCTGTTCATACTCCTTCCTAGCATATTTCTTAAGAATGTAGTAATTGTTTCTATGTAAGCTGATCTTGAAGACTAGTCATGCATAATTATTTTATTACATGTAGTTATACAACAGCACTAAATCATTTGTTACATTTTGCCTATGTTTTCAAGACATTTTGCCTATGTTTTGTATCTTGCAACCTTAATAAATTTGATTGTTAGTTCCAGGAGTCATCTGGAAGATTCTCGGGAATACCATCTACAAATAAATAGGAACACTTTCACTTTCTGTCCTTTTCATCTTTTTTTCTGCTTTGCGGGTGCTTGATCACCATGAATGCTTCAGTTTTCTGTTCTATTGACTCACATAAATCTGTTCACAAATACCAGTCACAATTGTTTCATTGTTAAAGTGAATTTGAAACCCAACTGTTTTTTTTTTTTAATCACCTTGGCTTTGTTAGATTATTTGTAACACAAGTTCAAATGTTTTTTTGTGGATTTCTACAAAGTGGGTCGTATCATGATGGATCTATAGATCGATCTGGGCTAACTGAAGCCTTACCTGCATGTTGTCTCCCACACTAGAAACACTCATGGTTTTTGTTTATTCCCTTCAGTAACATTTTGTCATTTTCATCTTGGAGATCTTGATTAGATTTTGTTGATTCTCAAGATTGTGTTTTGATGTTGCTGCTGTAAATAGTAGTTTTAGAATTTCAGTTCCAATCATTTCTGGTTGGGAGAGAGACATGTGATTATTATTCATGTAGAGATTTTGTATCTTGCAACCTTAATAAATTTGATTGTTAGTTCCAGGAGTCATCTGGAAGATTCTCGGGAATACCATCTACAAATAAATAGGAACACTTTCACTTTCTGTCCTTTTCATCTTTTTTCTGCTTTGCAGGTGCTAGAGCTTCTAAAGTATAGTGCTGAAGGCTGATGATGATTGACAGGTTGGCGTTCAGTCTTGTACTATGAAAGGTGAGCTTAGCTTTGATGTTTTCATGTAGTTGACCCTCTTTGTGTTCAGAGAATTCCCTTCTATTCCTAGTTGGCTGAGAATTTCAAAAGCTGGTTTTTGATTAGGGATTTTTCAGACTATTTTGTTTATAGTCGTTAAATAATCATAAATTTGTTTCACAATCTCCTAACACTGTTACTAACTTTTTTGTTGTTATTTTGAACATTTTTCACTCATCATCATTGTTCACCACAGTGTTCCTTGCACATACACAGCAGCAGTGCCTCTTGGATACTAGTGGGGGTACATGGGTACACCATATAATCTCCATCATGAAGTGAGCTACAAGTTCACTCAGACGTCCCTGGGCTCTGGGAGACCACCATGTCCGCTGTCTTGTGGAGGCCAGGTCAGCAGCTACCCTGTTCCACAGCTTCTTGCTGTGACCCTGGAGCCCGAGGCAGCAGATTTCACTTCAACCTGGGCTGGCTGTGCACCACTGCAGGGTTCACTATTACTTATCGAGTTTTGCAGTCCATGTCTGTCTGCTTATCTGTCTCTAACCTTTCTAGAAGTTTGACTTGATCTCCCTTTGAGAGCCTTTCTTCAGTTTGCATTACTACATAGTATTTTTTAATATATCCCCTGCTACTGAAATCGTCTGGAGCAACTCGCGCTGCTCCTCACAACAGAAACAGGTAGTAGCACATTTTTCCCAGCTTGGTGTGGACATGCACAGTGTGCAAAACAGAATGCTGGACAATGGGCTTATGATACAAAGCAAATTGTTTCCACAAGGATATCTTCTCACATTTCCCCGCTGGTCTAAATGTCTTCATCAGCACCCGTGGCTTATTGTTAAATTTCATGTAGCTGTTCTGAGGAATGTGGAATAGAATGTTGTCATTACTTTACTATATACAGTGAGCAAAGGACAGAGAGAAGCATTTTGTGTGTGCTCCCTATTTTCTTGTTTACTTTTTAATGTGAAATCACTGGTCAAAATCACATGAATTTTTGGTATTATGTGATGTTTAGTCTCAAGAGATGGGTTTCTGGGCACACCTATGGGGAATTATCTAATTAAGGCAGGCTTTGGGGGCAAGCTTGTAGGAGACTGTCTTGATTGCATACTTTATGTGGGAAGGCCCAGCCCTTGGTGGGTGGAGCCATTGCCTGGGCAAGTGGATAAAGATGGAGAGAACTGGTAGGGCAAGCAGGCAAGCAAGCAAGCTCTGCTCCTGCTGTGGCTGTGACCAGTTTCCTCAGCTCATGATGCTGTGATTTTCCTGCATGGTGGACAGTAACCTCAGTTATGAGCTGTTGTCTGGGTCAGGTGTTATAAAACAATACACCTGTGTATTTCCACCTGTGTATATTGCAAGCATCTTACTTTTGGTGATTTTTTTCATGCTTTCTGTTAATATTTGAAAAATATAAGTATTAAATGGAGTATAATTCATTTTATTAATATTTCCAATTATCAGTATTTTATTTAACAAGTCTTTTTTTAGGTCACTATGACAATGATATTTTACATTATCATACAACTATCATACTACATATTTGTAAGTTTTAACAACTTTTAACGACTAAATCTTTAATATAAGTAGAATGGTGGGTTTTTTTTTCTTTTTCTAGTTTAGAAGTGAAACATTTTTATTTATATTTTTAAAATTTTTCTAACTTTTTCATTTTCAGGAGGAAATTCCACATGCATTTGTGTGTGTACATGTGCATGTGAAAGCCTGAGTGAATAGCTGGAGTTATCATTGTTCACTATTCCACGCCATTCTTTTGAGATAGTTCTAATCAAACCCAAAATGTGCATAAGTCTAGCTAGCCAGTTTGCTCTAGAGATTCCCAGTCTCTTCCTCTTAAGACTAGAATTATCGGGGCTGGAGAGGTGGCTCAGGGGTTAAGTCTCTGCCTTGCAGGCAGAAGGTCCTGAGTTCAGATCCTAAGACCCCACATATAGACGCCGGGTGGAAACAGGGCGGCCTGCATTTCTGGTCCTGGCAGGGCGGAGCCTGTGAATCCCGGGGCAGAGTAAACAAGGATGAAGTGGAGGCATCCATGATGGTTCCCGAATTCATCCATGGTCACACACACATACACATGCACAATTGAATAAATAATAAAAAAATTTGTAAAAAGACTAGAATTATCTTGGGCCATTATACACACCTAGAGTTTTATGTGGATCTGAACATCTGAATTCTGGTTCTTTTGCTAATACAGCAAGTACTTTACATGCTGAGTCATTTCTGGAGATCTTATTTATACTTTTTTATTGTTGGCTTTGAAATCCATACTTGGTTTACTTATTTTCCATAAATTAATCAACTCCCTAAGTCCTTCTCTGAAGCAAGAGAGTGTTAAAAGGATTTACTCCAATTCCCTCTTCAATGCACATCACATGTAGCACTGTGTTAGAGAAAGTGAAGATTTTCCATTCTTTCTCCAAGAGTTAGACCTAACTTCCAGTGGAGGAAAGAATGATTTCATGACTTCACAGAATCACCAGTTATGGCTTAACAAAAATCAGAGACCTTCACATTAAATCAACTTCTGCCATAAAGTTGAGAAAAACTGACATTAGCTACAGAAATTATGTTGGGCCATACATTGTTTGAAATTTATTACATGGATGAACTCATTTATTTTTAAGATCTTTAGTTTTATTTTTATAGTTTTAAACACAAGAAAAAGTTCTTAGCCAGGAAGTAAAGGGACAGATAGGTCCTCATCCGGCTCTTAAATAGATAATTATGGATGTGATTTAAGATTTTCCTCAAGGGGTTAGAGACATGATTCGTCCTTAGTAGCATCACAGTGTAAGCTCAGAGATCTGAGTTCTATCTCAGGGAGCTCACATGGTGGAAGGAGAGGAATCACTGTGAACGTTGTACTCTGACTTCCCCTCTATGTTGCTCCTACACTTCTCTTCTCTCCCCTAAGGAATACTGAGCAGCAACAACAAAAAGATGTTCCTGAAGATGAGCGTGTTGTGAGAACAGTCTCGAACAAAAGCACTTGAAAACCAGGAGTGCACTCACTGTACCATGTAACCACAGAAAATAAAATCTCTGTGTTAAGATGCATAAAGAATGTGTGTGTGTGTGTGTGTGTGTGTGTGTGTGTGTAAAATGTACAACCTCATGTGTTATTTTTCCCTTTTTTTGAGAAAGGACCTCTCCCTCCCTGACAGTTTGCTAATATTAGGCTAGGTTGCCCCTCAGGAAGCTTCAGAGTCCTTCCTGTCTGCCTCCCCAGGGATCTTCCTGTCTGCCTCCCCAGGGATCTTCCTGTCTGCCTCCCCAGGGATCTTCCTGTCTGCCTCCCCAGGGATCTTCCTGTCTGCCTCTCCAGGGATCTTCCTGTCTCTGTCTCCCCAGGGATCCTCTTGTTTCCACCTCCCCATTGCTGACTACATTGCCTGCCTTTATTTTTTTTCTTTTGAGAGTTCTAGAGATTCTGTTAAGATTCTCATGGTATGTGACAAGTACTTTATCGACTGACCCATCTTCCTTCCCATTTGGCATGTGAAAATGTCTTATGGTGCTCAGGAGATGCCTCAGTAGGTAAAATATTCTCTGTGTATGGACTTACATTCTCAGAAACCACATGAAATGTCAGGCCTGAAGTGCCACACTTGTCATCCCAGTGCTGGGGAAGCTGAGCTGCGAAGAGCCCCAAGGCTCATTGACCAGCCAGTCTTGCTCAATTTGCAAGACTGGCTCCCAGTGAGAGATCCTGTCTCAAAAACAAGGTGGCTAGTTCCTGAACAACAACACCCGAGTTCGTCCTCTGGCTTCCACACATGCACGGGCACACATGCACACACACATGATCACATACTTATACAATATACTGCTAAAATTACTGGGGCAGGAGTAAACTGGAGGGAAGAAGTTAAAGAAGCACAGTCTCTCTGATAAAGGACTTCTGTGTGTCACCTCTAGGCTCAAGAGGATTCCCACATGCACCTCCAAGTTCCAGACCTGTGAAATGGATCCTTCCTTTCCGAGGAACTTGGTCATGAGAATCACCCTCAATAGCAGAATTCCGTACCCTAGAGAAGCCATGTGTTCAACTGAGAATTGGAGGGCAGACAGGCCCTGGAACAGAGAAAGATTCAGAGAGAATAAAGACTCCTCAAGACATCAGAACTGATTTTCCATGGTCTGATGGGATGTGGCATTGGAATACAAATTCATTTGAATCATTAAAAATAAATGACATTTTATCTCTTGCAGAGCTGGCTTGCAAGATGAGATTTGCATTCACCTCAAAAGCAAATTGCTTCTTCTGTGGAAATAATTGTCATGGAAGAAAGCAGATGTGGTAACGAGGGGGGAGGCTGAGTGTTTGGCCAATCATCATTAGTGCTTGAAAAGCATGGTTTTGGGCCAAGATAGATTAGAAATGAGGAAAGGCACCTGTGGGTTAGAGATACATTGGTGGCCCCCCGGGAGAAAGGGCAAGCAGGGCTTCTATCATTTAGTCATATAGGTTAAGCCCCAAGCCTATATTAGGCAAAGAAGTTCTACTTTTTTAACCTTTTAAAAATTCCCTAGCCTGTAAGCATGCTTGTGGGTATGTATGTGTCACAGCACACACATGCTTAGGTTATAGGACAACTTACTTACTTCGGGGGTTCATTTCTGTCCTTTCACCATGTGAGTTTCAGAGATCAAACTCAGGGGTTGCCAGATTTGCACAGCAAGCACCTCAACCTGCTGAGCCATTTTGCTTCCCTCTAAATAAATTTTATAGCTTCAAGAAGTGACACATTTTAATAAAGTAGAAAAAGAAAGTCAGCAGGGTTAGAGTGTCATAGAGGTGGATCAGAATTTTGAACAGTGTGGTCATTTTAAACTAGGCTAGAGGTTCTCTATCCACAACCATTACCGAAACAACCTGGAGACCAGAATTGGTGGAGACAGTTTTATTCAAATCTGGTCTTGGGAAAATGGGATAAAGACTGTGTACCTCTTGGCAAAGCATTCTAATTTTTTAAAAAGTTTCTAGAGGTTAGAGCTACCTTCCTCCCCAGGCTCTGGAAATCCCGTATCTCCAGTAGAATACTCAGAAGTAAAGGAATTAGTCTTGCAAAAGAATACCAATATTTTGAGTGTAGAGTACTTCTGAAGTTTTTCAAGTGAAAGAGAAATGTATTTAGTTAGTTTGGGGCTGATAGATTTTGCAAGCGAAAGAGAGAGAGACTCCGATGCTCAGCCTATTGCTTCTTGAGAAAGCATAGTTCCTTTAAACTAAACATTACATTTTTATTTTCTATCTGTTTCACTATATTTAGTATAGGTAAAATATTAAATATTTAGGCTCGCTTACATGAGCACAGAACATAGCACCAGGAGGTCTGGGTTTGGTTTTTCCTGTAGGAAAGACAGCATTCATGCTTCGAGACACTCAGTTCTGTCTTCACAGAGGCTGAAGGGAATAGAGGCAGAAGAGACAGTCTTGTGGTGAAAATCGTCCAAGAACAAAGGAAATGCAAGAGGGCACGATCAGTGTCCACGTGTGCATGCGCTTCCCTGTCTAGAATGTACACACCATATAAGGGGCAGTGAAACTAAAATATATAAAATATAAAGAGAAGCTCACCAGCCCTATCTACATAGAAGCTAACAGATTCTATCTACATAAGGCACCTGTGCTTTGCTGGGGCTCACTCTTTGTATATAAATCCACTGATCTGTCCCCGGCACAAATAAATGCTGCTTCGTGATCAAAAGTCTCAGCATCCCATCTCTTTGTACAATGTCCTGCAGCAATCTTACTTGCAGCACCAGATTCAGCCATGATATAAAGGAGCTACAAAAGGTGACATGGTAAAAATTTATGATTTCACTTTGAGGTCTCCAATGGGATATTTTGCTATTGTTCCCATCTGAAGCAATGACTTACACCTAACATTTTTCAGAAAATGGAATTAGCAAAAAAAAAAAAAAAAAGTATTTGTAATGTCTTATCATTCTTAGGCTGCTGTCTTTATTGTGTCAAAAAGTCAGGTCTTTCCCCACACCCATTCTTGCATGAAAATTCTTTTTGTTTTTGCCCTTGTTCCTTTTTGGAGTCCAATTACTTGGAAAGTGGCAATTGGCTCATCATGGTGGAAAATGCACTTGGTAGCCATGTTGACAGGTGTATTTCATCAATGTGACAGCCCTTCAGTGTCAATATCCGGTGATTTCAAACATGCATTCAAAGTACAGTTTTGCTCTTGATGACACAGAAGACACGAATTTTTGCTCTGGAAGCAAATGCCATGCTATTGCCCTGATATTTTAGGATTCCTCTGGAGGTGGATTTGTGATGTGAAGTAGAGGAAGGATTTCTGTTAAAGATTGGTAGAATCAGAAAGGCCTACAGTTCTACTGAAATTTCTCCTCTGCTGTGGAATTCAGCTATGAAAAAGGCAGAAAGCTGGAGGTGTTTTGGGGGAGGAAAAAGACACTGGGTAGGGAAGATGGAATGAGCATGTGGGTGTAAGATAGGTAAAAGAAGCAATCTCTTTAAAACTTCAGTGTATTCACTCAAAGGATATTTATTAATTTTTGATGTTGTGTCAGGCATGGTTGCAAAGGAGATATTAACAGGACTGAAATGGCATAAGCTTCTGCTAGTGGATGTAGTGCCCTGATTGGTTAGGAGTGCTACAAGCAAGTCTTGCTTGCTTGCTTGAGTGTGAGCACCAAGCGGAGACAGCACATGAGTGCTAGAGTGTGCACGGCAAGCCCTAGTGCTGGGAGCTCAGAAACAGCCCTCTGAGTGACGTGGAAGTTAGCATGGAAGAAAGGTCTGGTGAGGAAAAGCACAAGCACAAGGAAAATGTTTGAGGAAGAGGAGAGGATGTCAGAGAAGGTCTAAAGTGGCAGAGAGCTTGACCTGTCCCTGGAAGCCTTTATTGTCTTAGGATGGTGCAGCTCCCCATCCCCCAACCACCAGACACTTCTGTGTACACCACATGTGTCAGGGACTTTATCATCTCAGTTGTTTCTCTCATCTCTGAAAATACCAGGAAATATAGGCCCTGTCTCTACAACCATATTCTTGATTACTGTGCTGAATCCAACTCCACCTATGGTGGAGGCCCAAGGGTTAATTCATCCAAGATCTTGCCCTAGACTCTACAGTAGTAGCTCATGTATGCAAATAGGCTCTGAGGAATTTGCTTTTGTTTTCTGAATCATACTGACTTTACCAAACATGTCTCGGCTTTCTGGCTTGTGCAGACATGTGCACATGTGTGCCAAGACCTGGAACTGATTCTGGGACCTCATGCATGTAATCTACCACTGAGCTTCATGCACACCTTTTTGGTATTTGCCCATTGGATTTCAGCTCCAAGGAGAGGCTAGTGTCTTTGTCACTGTGATGTGTACAGGACCCCACAGAATGCCTGATGTAGTGTATCCATCTCCAGAGTATTCAACGAGTCAGTGCCTCTCACTTGCCCCGCACTGAATCACAGCAAAGGCTGATATGCTCTATGGATCAATGGATTCCATGGGACGACGTGGGAAGAACACACAGAAATGCAGCAGGACAATGTGGGAAGTTAACTGTAAGAACAAATGATACTATGGTGAACAGAGCAGCAGTTTAGAGAGGGGACATCATGCCTCAGGGAATGACTGAAGGAGACACAATGAAACTCTGAATAGTCTACATTTCCACTTTATTTTTATTCTTTAGAATAAAGGAAATTTCACCCTGGGCAAATTAGTGAGGGCCTGCTTATCATCTGGGAGCTTCCATGCCAAGAGAAGCTTCACAAATGCTCTGTGGCCTCATTTGTAACAAACTCAATGCTTTTCATTTCTGTTGTCTACTACTGCTTTTCCTAGAGTACAGTGTTCAGCCTTGGCCCTGGGACCTGGGCCTCTCAAGCAGAGCAGCAATACTGTGCATTCTGAAAACAAAATACCTCTGACTGAACACCACCTGCTGCCCGTCTGACCTGTTCTTGGGGATTTCCCCAATGCGCCATGTTCTCATAGTGTTCTGACATGTGAATAAACATGAGCCATCAAACATCAGCAGCTGATATGTCTCATCGCTGAAGGTGAGGGCTCCATCATGAGCCTTGTGGCCTCCCTTGACATAAGGATGAGAACAAAGGTGAACGGAAGTCAATGCAAAATAAATCTTCAGAGCCATGAATTTAACTGAAACACCTGACTTGCTCTTCCCTTATCCCACGTGGACTTGCTGTTGAATTCACTCTATGAGCATTGTTTTCTTTGAGCTCTGTTACTGTCTTTGCTGCTGCTGAGGGTACTGCCTCTGTTCTTAGCTGACTCACAGCTCCATCTTTTGACCTTGCTGATGTTTCTGCTACCCTTGGAACCTGGTCTTGTAGGCTTGCTGCTGTTGGATGTTCATCGCTGACATTGGAGCCCAGATGTTCTTCGAAGATGTCAGAGCCCAGTAACTTTGTGAGTCGTCTCAGTCAAGAACAAAGCAGCTATGGGTAGCTACTTTGAAGGACTCTACCTTTATTGTGAGTCTATTTAATGCATATGTTTCATTCTGATGATTTTGTTCTTCCAGAGAACCCTGACTCATACAGCCTTGGTTGGAGGAAGAAAGAGATCTGAAGTGAAGGGCAGAAGGAATGGAAACTGACTTGCATTTCTTTTTCATTGAGACAAATGAAATACCTGCCACCTTCTTTTGTGGTCTCCCCTGGTAGAGGCCAGCAGGCCCTACCTGGACCCCTCCATCTGCGGGATGAGTTGGGCCTGCCCAGAGTGCTGCTGGCAGCAGTTCTGGCATCTGACAATCAGAAACAGTTCCCCACTAGCAGTGCCTGGTCTTGGTTTTTACAACCAGAACCAATCAGACCTAGGCCATCTGACCTAGATCTTGAGAACAGGGTGACACCTCTGATTCCTTGGGACGCAAGCACTCTCGCTGTCCACCAGCCAATGCTGGAACCCCTGCTTTACCTGACTGCACATACACAAATGCATACACAATATGTACATGTACTACACAAACACACATGCACACATGAATACCCTTACAACACACACTGTATGCTAGACTAAAAAGAAAAATTAAGGTCTAGTATAGTGTGTGCTTAGATTACAGGCATGTAATACCATTCTTTGTTTATGCAGTACTGAGGATCAAACCCATAGTTTCATGAATGCTAGATAAGCACTCTACAAACTGAATTCACCTCTAGCCCCTTGACTTGGTGTATGGTCTACTTTGTTTATTTCTTCTCTGCAGTGATTTTGTTACCCAAATAATTGCTAGTCACAGCATAGAGCTGCCCAGCTGTGCTCCATGTTTGGCAGGAAAGAATAGTCCAGTGGGCACAAATGCTTAAGTGCCAACCTAAGAATGGTTGGGGGTTATAGATACATTCCAGTCAGGGTTTTCCCTGTGTTCCAAAGGATAATGGTGAGACACATGCAGCAGGGGCAATGAGCTTCCTCATTCATAGTTCTTTACAAGACATGGTTGAACACAGGTGTAGGACTGTGAAGAAGACCTCTGAAGATGGGGTCTGAACACAGCCTTGGGAAAATGGTGAAGGACTCTGAAGATATGACCTTGAACATGGCTTGAGAAGGTAACAAAGGGCTCTGAACACATGAGGAACATGTAGTACGCCAACCCGAGCCCAACACAGACAGGAGGCTGTATGTCTTCCTTGAGGACATTTATTCAATCCTTGGCTGAAGAATTGAGCAGCAAGTTAGAGAGATAGCTCAGGGGTTAAGCCTCTGCTCACAAGCAGAAGGATCTGAGTTCAAATTCCAGATCCCATGTGAAAAAAATGCCAGGCAGAAATGGAGGCCTGCACTTCCAGCTCTGTAGGTGGAGCCTGGGACACCCAAGAGCAAAAACAAAAAGGAAGTTGAGCAATCCAGGACGATTCCCAAAGTCACCCTTGGGACTCCACAGGCACACAGTGCTTCACACACACACACACACACACACTTATTTAATTAATAATTAAAAAAGAAGTGAGTAGGCATAAACCTTGGAAGTGAGGAAGTTTCCTTAATGGCAGCTCTGTGAAGGATGCTATATCTAGAACTGTTACTGAGAAAATAAAATGTCACATTTGTATCCCGGAGTGGTTGCTGAAAGATTTGAGCTTTTGTAGAATTTTGAAAAGTAGACCTCAAGATTTTTTTTAAATGACCTTGTGGCTAATAAAAAGCAAAAAAAAAAAAGAGGTAGTGTTCTAACTAATATCAACAGTCACATTATGTGTGGGTTGTGTGACTCAACACTCCTCAAAAGTTTACAGCTCAGGACAAAATGATTGCTATAGAGAGAGCTATAAAGTGAAGTTTGGGTAGAGAAAGTGCCTTGGAATTGCATCTGTGAAACAAGTTTCTTCTGACAAAGTCCTTCCTCCCACACATAGTGTCGACTGGAAATAAAAGTATGTTCTGGTAGAAGAAATATTTCTTTTTTAAACAGACAAAAAATGACTAGCAATGGGTAGAAATAGATGCAAAGCATTTTTCTTTCATCTTGCTCCTTTCTGGAAATGGATAAAAGCAATTTAAACTCCCAATGTGAGCGGCTGCACATTTCTAAAGTCCTACATTTTAGAAATCTCTCCTCTTTTTTTTTGGTATGAAAGCTAAGTTTTGGTGTTTTTTTTTTTTTCATGAGAACTGGTCTGAAAATATAGACCAGAAAATCACATATGGCTTGAGAGACACTGGTGGACAACGCAGTGGTGTCTTGAGAAATCAACCCTGGCCTGGATACAGCTCACAGCTCTGTCCTGCCCTTGGCATGGGTTTTGCAATTGCAGAAGCATAGCCAGGTGAAGAGTCTGTGCATCCCTCAGCTTCCCTGTGTATGAAGCAGATCCACACACAGCTCCTCTGTCACTAGCTGCTAGATGAGTTACCTCTTAGAGGTGGGTGACATAGCTTTGGGCTGCTGAAATTCAGCCTGGGACATCCTTTCTACTATGTCTTTGACTAGAAGAGTATAACAGTGATTTCAGGTGTGACCATGGCAACTGAGAACCAAGCCTGGGCCACTGAGAACTGGGCTACTTACAGCATTTTCAGCTGAAACACAGGTCGAGCCATGTTGGTTGGATGAAGGTGCAAACACAGTCTTCAAAGGAGACTGGGCTGTCCTTTCACACAGTCCCGATGTTCCAGAAACAAACCACATCACATGCTGCTGCTGGCTTTTCTCTCTCCTTTCCAACTGCTGTGTGTGTGTGTGTGTGTGTGTGTGTGTGTGTGTGTGTGTGTGTATGTGTGTGTGGTACCAGAGGGTACTTGAGTGCATGTCATGTGCCTGTGGAGGCCCAATGGTGACATCAGGAATCATCATGGATTGCTCTACGTCCTTACAGTTTGCTCTGGGGATTTCCCAGGCTCCACCTTCCACAGCCAGAAGTGTAGATCCCCACCATTTACATATGGCATTTTTACTTGGGATCTGAGGATCTGAACTCAGATCCTTTTGCTTGGGAGGCAAAAGCTTTAACCCCTGAGCTGCCTCCTCAGACCTCTTACCCTTTGTTATCACTCAAGAATGTGAAGAAAACTTTTTTCATCTTTTATGTGTTTACAACCTTAAACATACTTGTTTTGTCCCCAGCCTTCTCATGAAGCACCAGGAATCTACATGTCTTGGTTAGAAGTGAGAAAGTACTGAGTTCTTCCTTTTGGAAGGAAGACACATGCATGTGTGTATGCATGCTCATGCGTATGACACACATGCGTGTGTATGTATGCACCTATACATGTTGTAAGGACACAGAGTCAGTGTTGAATAACCTTTGCTTGCCCTCTATGCTTATTAAGCCAGTAGCTCTTCACTGAACCCAGAGGTCATTAGTTAACTAGATTAGCTAGCCAGCTTGTCCTGGATCTTCCCTGTCTTTGCCTCACAAGGGCTGGGATGAAAGACAGTCTCCATGCCTGCCTGACTTTTATGTGGTCCTGGGAATCCAAACTCTGGTCCTCAAGCCTGCAGGAAAAGCCCTTCATTCACTAAGCCATCTTCTCAGCTGACAGTATTAGATAATCAAAGGAATAAAAGAGCATTTCTTGTCATGAAATTAAATTCACAACAAAATTGCCCAGCCGTATGTAGTCAGAAGCTGCTGTTGCACTGTTCACAGTTCTTAACAAAAACTGCATCAGAGAAAGATTTGCTTTTGCTTGTGGTTTAGGGCACACAGTCTATCATGTTTACTTGAGCAGCTAGCAGCCTCCTAAAGGCCTCACCTCTTAAGCACTGGGGTCTGGGATTTAGGCATCCACACTGGATTTTTAAAGGACAAAAGCATTCTAATCAGAACAAAATTGTTTGTTTGTTTTTTCTTAAATCAAAAACCCAGCTCCTGAGATGAAAGCAATTTTGCTTTGTTTTTGTCAGGGATGCCCTGTTTGTTTCATTGTACGTGGTAGACTTGGAGTTAGGAGCCACCCCTCCAGTTTCAATTGTTGGAACTTAGCTGAGAGCTTTGACTTCCTGAGAGCTGCCCTAAGGGCTTTTTGTCTTGTTTTGTATTTTTTTTTAATCTGTGTTTCTCTAGATTACTCTATTAACTAACTATTATGAAGATTATTTGCAAATTCTATTATGCAAGTTCTATTATGCCAGTGGCTGTTTAAAAGTCCTCACAGCAGTAACAACTAACAGGGGGAAATGGTGACACCTGCTCTTCAATTTATTCTGAAAATGTATTTTCTCAGGTTTTTTTTCTCAACAAATTTGCACTGATGGTGCCAGTGAATATTTTTGGATCAACCAAATTCAGGTCTCTTTTGGAGTAGCCAAGGACCAGGAGAGACAATCTCAAAGAAAGAAAACTACCCATGAAGTAGGACAAAAATGTATTTTAAAAATATAATGACAATCCTCAGAGTCATAGTAGATAGAATTCATTGCAAGAACATGTGGTTAAAAAAGGAAAAAGACTTAAAAGAAATTAAAAATTCTGAAGTCTAAAAAATGTTCAGCTAAACGACTGTCAAGGAACTCCAACCAAAAGTCAGGGAATAAAGAAATGTGGAATAATGAGAAATACAGAAAAATCTACACAAAGGGTCCAACTAAACATTATGAACAGCAACAAAAAATGGAAAAGCAAAAATTAAAGAAAAAATATCTATGACAGAAGTATGTCAATCTCCAGAGTTAAAGGGGTACAGAAAATGCAGAATACATAGTTTTTAAGTGATTCCATCAACCACCCCCTGAAAGATCGCAGAATGGTTTAATCTCTAAAGCTAGTATTAGATGTGACCATGGGTCAGTCATGACTGAGGACAGCATTCCTAAACGTTTAAGCTGTGAACCTAATGGCTTACTTATCAATAGTATGTCTGGAAGGTGTGACAAAACTCATAATCTTTGTCAGCTGTGCTTCTACACAAGTCATTTTGTCACAGGTGTTTTTGGAGAAATGGAGCCAATGCTCCCACCCCCCCCCCCCCGTAAACCCTTCCTTCTTGAGAGAAAGCTGATGTGTCTAAATTTGGCTCAGTCCAAACAAAAGATGCATTAATTTTCAGGGGTTTCCTTGGAGACATCTGAGCTCAGCCTTCAGAAGCTCTGAGATGCAAGCAGCTGCCAACATTCATTGATAAGCAGTAGGGCCAAGAGGAAAAGAAGTGATTGCGTGGACCTCCACGAATGCAGATTCAAGTGATACAATAGGCTTTTCAAAAAATTCAAAGCATGCCTCTCACACAAAGAAAATAAAGTGGACATAACAATATCTTGAAAGCTGAGTGCTTAGGCAGGGTGGACAAGATCACAGCATCGGCGGCGGCATTGATTAGTGCTCAGCAGGGCAATCACACTTTATCAAATTATCTTTTAAACAACTATTACTATATCCATTGATTGGAAGAGCACTCAGGACAGAAAGCCAGACTGCTCCCCCCTGAACAGGATGTCCAAGTCACCACTACTCCCACACAAGGCTCAGGGGCAGAAGAAGAAGTGGTAAGATTATCAAAGAAGCAGTCAATACCCAATCAAGAAAGACCCATGTACAATGGAAGATGTGTAATGCAGAGAACCGCAAGTGGCCATAATACAAAGTAAAAATATCTGCAGATGTTCAGTCTTATTCAGGACATGTAAACTTTCTGCATCACAAGGCTCAGGGAGCCTTGCTCAGGGGGCATGAAGAATTTAAGAGCTACAGGAAAGGAAGCGGTAATGTTGGACAGTAGCTGCTGTTCATGTCAGGGCTGTGATACCTAAGGACTCAATGCAACAGCATCTACTTCCACAAGACTTTTGTGACAGCTGGCCTAACAACTCTTTGCAATGGGACAGAGAAGATTCCATCAGACATGAGGCTACTTTGAGGGACTTTATGGGACTGGCTGGAGACAAAAGAGAAGTGGGAAAGCCTCTATATTTTACAGTTTACACTGGTGGGCCATTTGCACACTGACAGGTGCCCAAGCACTAACTAGTGCAAGTGTCCTAGAGATAATACATGTAAGGAAAAGTGGGAAAGGGAGTAACACAAGTGGGAAAGAAGAAAGGGAAGGGTCAGAAGGGATGCAGAGTAGGGGTAGGCAATGGGTGATGAAAAAACATAAATTCATTTTTAACACAACTTAAAAATAAATCAGGTTAATATATTTTAAAAGATTGAAAGCAACTGAAGAAGACATCCAACTTTGTCCTCTGGCCCCTTACAGGAAGACAAATGCTTGTATGCGAGCTTGTATTCAGAGAGAGAGCGAGAGAGAGCGAGAGCGAGAGAGAGAGAGAGAGAGAGAGAGAGAGAGAGAGAGAGAGAAACTAAGAAATAATGACCATGTACTGGGAGAGGGTAAAACAAGAGGATTACCCAATGTTTTCAGATCATTTGGACTGGGCAAAAAAATGAGACCTTGTCTCAAAAATAATAAAATTAAAAATTAAAAATAGAATCAAAACTTCTAATACAGACATATGCATGCATATATATAATGTGTATATATATCTATATATGGCACATGTATATATATATGCGGCATCTTTACTTCTTAAGCAATCTTGCTGGACCTTCACTGAAGTTTTGTTTGCAGATTCATATTTTCAGTATTTTTTCATATATATATGTAATGACCATATATAAAACAACCAAAGGAAGAAGGTAGAGGAAAAAGAGGGCTATAAATTAAAATTAAACAGTTCAGCCAATCTGCAGAGCCATGAAAATAAACAGTAAAATATCCAGCAGAGTTTGAGGGGTCCAAGGAGCCAGAAGCCTTAGCCTTTCAGCTTTTCAGCATCCCGGAAAAAAGAGTAGAAAACTGCAGGAATGATATCAGTTAACAATAGCTGAGAAATCTCTGACCCTTTGCAAAAAGTGTAAACATGTGAAGAAAAAAACTCCACACTCTGAAATGGGCATGCATAAGGGTTAGTATTACTGAACTTCCAAAAAACGAGGCAAAGAAGCATTCTCCAGAAGACAGAGGGAAAGGACAGACTACAAGCAGGCAAAAATAATATAGATTCCTCATTGCCTCATAGAGTCCAGAACAGGATGGAAAGCAGAGCCTAGGAACACACCAGCCCACAGTGCTTGCAATGAGTGTGTTCAGAGCAACAAAGGAATTCTCAGGAGTACCATGAAGAAAAATTTTTGCTAATGGACAAAATACTTCATTTTATGAAACTGTAACTTAAAACAATTGAATTCCTAACTTAAAATCCTGTGAAGACTTATTTTCCTTCTTGGGCCCTGTTGAAGAGGACTGTGGGGACCACCATGTCGCTGGGATGCGTCATGATATCTGTCCTTTTGGATACACACCCTGATCACAATTCTTTTCAATAAAACCATTCCTTGGAGCTGGGCAGTAACTCTGTTGCTAATTCTGGGAGTTCTCTCTGCACTGTTTCCCACAAGGGTTACACCACTTTGTACCCCCATTGAGCTGTCCAAGACTCGATTCCTTCACAACTCACTAGCATATGGCCCCTCTCTTTTTAATAGTGGCCATCCTAAAAGGTATGAGGAGAGAGGGAAACTCTCTGCAGGGTTTTCTTTTCATTTGTTCATTCATTCACTCATGCATTCGTGGGTATTTGTGCATATGTGCACAGCATAGCACGTGTGGTGGTCAGAGGAAAATCTATGGGAGTTGGTTCTCTCCTTCCATTCTATGAATTCTAAAGATCAAACTCAGGCCATCAGTCTTGGCAGCAAGCACTTCTACCCACCAAGCCACCTTGTGGGACTTTCACTGAAGTCTTCTTGGAATTACTCTGCAGAGTCATGTATTCGGCACCTTTTCATGTACCTGTTGGTTCATGCTCAGTTTTTATCAATTTTTTTCCATTCAAAATTAATGACATCTAGTTTTTATATACATGCTAAGTATTTAACTTAAGCCGTCATGGTTATGCAGTAGGCACTTTATCCACTGAGCCTTATCTCCAGTCTCTTCTAGCAGTGTTTTTGATCTGGGTAATTGGTATTAGCTCTTTATTGTTATTGAGGAGGAGTTCTGCCCATGTCGTGGAGATTAATTTTTTTTACCCAGCATGAAGTTAGCGTTCATTTCCTTCCACTCACACTGCATCTTTTTCCCTCTGCTACCTTAACCTTTCTGGTCTGGGATGGTCTTGCTTGTCTCTTTTTGCTATTGCTGCCTGTGCTTCTGGCGTGATGCATACGAAATCACTGCCAAGGTATACGCTGTGTGGTTCTTCCCCTGAGTTTTCTCCAAGGGTTTCATAGTTCTGAGTCTCATACCTGTACTAGGGCAGCCCATGTTCCTGACACCATTGGTCATATATCTTCTACTGCATCTTGGCATTGAACCTTTCCAACACTGCTGATTGGAGACATTGTCCTTCCTGAGGTCCATTGATGAATAAATGGCTTCAAGAAATGTGGTACGCAAATTACAGGGATATCATATAGTCTCAACAGAAAATCCTGCTATACCTGACCATGTAGATGGTCCCAGAGGACATTATGATAAGTGAAAGAAGAACACAAAAACCACAGTATTGCCTTGGTATAAGATATCAAAAAGTTAGACTCATAAGACCAAGTAATAGAATTTTTATACTTTTCCATATCCTAGGAATAAAAAGGAAATTGCTTGTTGAAGGTGATAAGAACTCATTGTTCACCCCAAGACAAAGTCTTCTCGTCATCCCCACTGCCTTACTTCCATGGCAACTGTCAGGCAACTCCTAAGCAAGGTCTGAGGCAATAAAAGCCCCACCCAGTAGCTCAGCTCCTCCTCCTTCTCTCTCCCCCCTCCTCTCTCCCTCTCTCTCTCTCTTTCTTCACTCTTGGTGGCTCTGCTGGCTCTCTGCTTTCTGCCTTCTGTGGCCCCATCCTCAGCCACGCTGACCTTGACTCTTTCCTGTTTTTATGGTCCTCTCTGACTTTAAGCTCTTTTTTGTTCTAATGCTTTCTCACCAGACCCTTTTCCAATAAAACTCACATTTCTTAAATTTCTCCCTTGTGTTACTAGTATCATAATATTGCAAAGGATATACATGAAAAATATCCCCAGCAAACACGTGCTTCCAAGACATTTGTTCGTATCCTGCAGATTGCTTTGGGTACCGAATAGTAAAAATTGGGAAACTGGCAAATCCACAGAGAAGACTGCACATGTGATTTCTCAAAAGATTTCTCAGTGGACAGGGATGTGAAATAAGTCCTAGCCACCTGGAAAGGTTTCCCAGTGGGCAAGCCCCAGAAATGCTGGCATACTAGTTGAATCTTGTGCAAGAATGTAAGAGCTTAGACTTTGGATTTCTGTTTTACTTTTTCATTGCTAGCAAAATGCTGGAGGTAGACTACTCTGTAAAACAAACAGCATCATTTTAGCTCACCATTCTAGAGGTGCAAGGTTAAGATGTCTCATCAGATGGCCTTATTGCAAGGATGATGCAAGATTTTGTATAGCAAGAGATGGGGTGAGCGAATGTGTCTCCTCTCAAGTTCTGATCTTGGATGTTGAAATTAGGTAGTGTCCCTTACTTGACCTATTTCTGGAAATTGATCATTTTGCCTTGTCAGATCAGAAATCTTAAATAATGTTAGGTCTCATTTTTCCCTTTGGGAGTTTCAGCAACCCAAGATGACAGGGGTAGATTCCCACAAACAGCAAGAACAGAGAGGGAGACCAGAGGAAATTAAGCAAGGCCACAAACCTATGTGAAAGAAAACGTGTACACTGGAAGATCTGACTGCATTTAGCACGTAAGCACCCTACCAGAAGTTCCACACAGAGCCCACCAGTGGGACTTTTGAACCTGTCCCCAACCAATCAAAGGTCAGAGAGGAAACTAATAGAAAGTTTCCATTTTTGATCCCCAAAAAGTTCTTGAAAGGGTCACCCAGGGTCCAGAGTCTTCAGAGCGAGACTTGGGGTGGTCTTGCCTCCCCTCTGGCTCTCTTAATAGCCAGAGACAACTTGTTACTCCCCATAATTCTCCTGAACAATTAGGTGTCCTTTTCCCTGCTTTTCAATAAATTTATTTAAACAATTCAATTGTGTCCCAATTGATAAAAAAAGTCTAGACAAAAATCCAGTAACAAAAAGATTATCCACCAGTGTGGTCCTAAAGGATCTAACTATGAAGGAGAGTGATAACCCCCTCTACCCTTCTACTATCACCCTTTCTACCCATCAGTCTTTCTACCTCCCTTTGACCTCCTGGGATCACCACGTGGAGGGTGTGTGACAGTAAAGAGCTGACGCCAATGTGTTAGGTCATTGAAGAAGGCCTCTGGTCTATCTATCTCTAGTATTAGGGAGAGTAAACAAGGTAGAAATTCAGTGGCAACCATTGACCTAGAGCGCTGAAGTTAAATAATCTGAGATGAACTGGTCCAATTGTAGAACAACCTTGTGGTCTTACAAAATTCCTTAGCTTCAGTTAAGCACTGAGGCCAGATTCTTTGGCTGACAAAACTCTTCTGAAGATGAATAATGAATAGAGGACTATTTATAAATATTTCAGTGGTAGGGCCATTGACTTAGAGAAAATAAGAAAATACCTTCTCTTGAGCCAAATATAAATAATCATGCAAACTCACAAGATAAAATTAGGAATGGGTGAATGACAGGATTTCTGGCCTCAATTGACATGTTCTCCTGGGAGAGGTCATCAAATAAAGGAAAGTCAGAAATTACTTGATGCTATCTGCTTAACAGGATTTGAATCACCATGAAGACAAACTTCTGGGGAGGCACCCTAATTAGATACAGATGTCAATTTGATAGTTTAAGGCTCAGAGTGGGGCACATTTGTGAAGAATGAGTAGCTGAATTAAAGCCCCGAGCAAGCCTGCAGGAGATTGTCTAATTAATGGGGAAGACCAAGCCCATAGGCCCAGAAATGCAAGAGGGAAGGGTCTGCCCTCCTTCTCTTGCCCTGATAGAGTGCTTCTTCTTCATCGCCTTGGTGCCTCCGTCCTCTTTGTTGCGGTGCTGCTTCTTCCCAGACCGGGACTCCTAAGATACTCAGTGCTTCAGCTGAGAAGCTGAGGATAGCTCAGATTTTATCTTGTAAGTTGATCTAATAAATTTCTTTCTCTCTCTCACTCTCTCTTGCCCCCATCTTCCGTCTCTCTCTCCCTCCCTCTTTCTCTCTCCTTTTCTCTATTTCCCTACACACACACACACACTCTCTCTCTCTCTTTCTCTCTCTCTCTCTTTCCGCTCTGCTCCTCTAGGGAATTGTGATGAACACAGCTGCCAGTATCATTTTGACTGTCTACCCACCCCATTTCATCCCTCCCCAGGCCCAGTATCTCACTCAGCAGGTTCAGCTCTCTTTAAGACCTTGGAGAACTATGCTTCCTCAGTGTGCTGCATTCATTGTGCAAACCCCAGAGGATCCTAGAGCGGCAGATTTTGAATCTAGCCAAAGATCCCCAGCGTTCTGACCCAGGCTCCTCCTCCCCAAGGCTTTCCAGCAGTCTGTCCCCTTATCACCCTGAGTTCTCCCCCTTTCCGCGTGACATCTTTCTACGAAGTCCCAGTTGCTGCTTTTTCCCTCCAGGGCCTTCTTTTGATTAACTGCTCATAATTAAAATTAAATTTGATGAGCTGGAACCAAAGCTTTTAGTTGGCTTCTCTTTATCGCTTTGCTCACTTAATTTAACAAAACTCAGAAAATGGAAAGAGTGTAATTTCCTACTAATTAAAGGCAGACTGAGAAATAAATTCATTTTCTGGATAAAAGAACCACCCTCTTGATTCTTAATTTTCTTTGTGTGTATACATTTGAAGTTACTACTGTAAAAAAAAAAAAAAAGCATCTGCCTTTGATGCAGAGAGATCAGCTCAGATTGCAAGAAGGTAGGGGTGAGATAGTTTGCAGCAAAAGTATTCGCCAATAGTTTTGGCTATATAACCTTACATTCCATGTTTGCTTGCTAGTAAAAAAAAAATACCATTTATTCAGAAATTCCACTTCACATTTTCAATTTTTTTAAAATTATTGTGGGGATAGGTGTACATATGTGTATGTATGCTCACATGTGTGGGCACAGATTCACAGATATGTGTGTGTGTGCATATGAGTGTAGAGGTCCAAGGTTGATGTTGGTGTCCTCTTGGATCACTCTCCACTTCATTATTGAGACAGGGTCTCTCAGTTAACCCAGACGTTTGTCAATCAGCTGGGTCAGCTAGCCGGTTTTCCTGGGGATTCCATGTGTCTTCCTTCTGAGTGCTGGGATCACAGGTGGCTGTCACATTCACCCGCTTTTCCATAAGTTCTAGGAATCCAAACTCAGGACCCCACACTTATGAGGGAAGTGCCTTATCTACTGAAGCATATCCCTAGCCCACTTCATTTTAATTTCATTCTCTACCCATGTCCACTCCCAGCACTGGGGTTAGACATGCAGCTCTGTTCCTGACTTTCATGTCATTGCTAGGGAACAAAACTCAGGTCTTCATGCTTGCCAGCAAGCATTTTGCCTACTCAATTGCTGGGACTGATTCTCCCCGTTGGGGCAGAGAAAGGCGAATATTCTGCAGGCCCTTTACCCCCACCCAAATCCAGGGGACTCCGGGCACAGCAGGGAGTCTGTCAAGGCGACACTCCATCACTCACTCATACACACAGCTCCTGGCTGTAAGGACCTGACCGCCCGCACCTCCGCCTCAGCCCAGAGACTCGGCAATGGATGGGGAGTTTGTGAAAGCAAAATCTCAGTTTATTGGGGGTAACAAATCAGCTTATATAG
The DNA here is from genome assembly GCA_023101885.1 of Typhlomys cinereus. Lineage (NCBI taxonomy): Eukaryota > Metazoa > Chordata > Mammalia > Rodentia > Platacanthomyidae > Typhlomys > Typhlomys cinereus. Next base: position 447,785 of record JALPQD010000192.1, read on the forward strand.
ACAAAGACTCCAAGCGCGCAAAACACCAGCCAATTACCTTGATGGTCAGTATAGCACATACTCTGCATAGGTCAGACTAAACATAAATCTATGTTGGTTCCTATAAGCCAATTAGGACTCTCTGTAATGTGATCAGGGTTATGCCTAGGACACCAGCTCCCGGTGCCATCTTTGGCCCCATGTGCTAAGCCATGCCCTGCTCACTCCCTCCCAGACCGTTATCTCTGGGTGGGCCCAACATATCCCCCTTTTTGTTTTAATAGAGACGTTATTTTACAATTAACTATACATATATCCAAAGTCCCAGCATGAGCTTTTGCTGTTGTCCTGTCCCAGTTGGTCTTCTCAGTCAGCAGGTTGGCATCAGCAGCAGGCATGGTAGCAGGTAGTTGAGGAAGTTGTATGTGGCTCACACGGGCAATACAGGCCCGCCTGGTCTGTCATTAGACCAAGGTCTCACAAGCCTCCAAGTTGAATCACGTCTCTGGGGGGGCCGTGGCATGGATGTCTGTAGCGTGGTCTTGTAGATGGAGTGCTGTTGAGATATGTGCTGAGGAAACACTTAAGCAATATAGTTATTAAAAGAACAATTTTTTCTAGATATTAGATCAGACCCAGATCGATTTTTTGAAAATTTAAAATGTTGATGGTAAATAATGCCAACCCTAGCTGTTGGTGTGGTCTTACTCCCCCTTTTTGTTTTAATAATTGGACCTTTAATTTAGTTGAGTATGAGGTTATCTAGCAGAAGGGAATGTCTTTTTGGAATTTTAAAGACCTTCAAAGACCATGAAAGACCCATTCCAGCATGGTGTTCTAAACCTGCGTACTTTACCTCTAGCCTATTTGAGGATCCAGACTGCTCAGAGGATAAGGGTTGATGATCGTTCTGGCTTCTTCCTGCTGAAATGGGGCGCTGAGAGTGAGAGAACAGCCTGGCATCCTCATCTAACAAGTGTTGGGATATGGCTCTATTACTTTAAGGTTCCTATAACAGAGATAAAACACAGATTAAACTTGTAAGATTTATACAAGGATTAAACCATTGTAACTGGAAAGGCACATGGGATAAACCAAATAAGCTTAGTAATTTTTCTGTGGGTACAGGCAAGAGTTAGTGAAGAAAACCTATTACCTAACCTTGAATAGTCATTGTCTTTGTCTGGTGTAAAACCAAGAATTAATCTACATACTGAAGACCTTATTTCTCTGGCAGCTGTGAATCTCTATGATCACATCTTAAAACCTGTTTAAAACCATGTGGACTGTCTATTTTGTTTTCTTAAATGAGGGAATGTCTAAAAGCAACATTGTTAAGTATATAAAGAATTTCAGTAGTTACTTTGTGCGAGACTGATGAACCTGTCATTTTCTTGATCATTAACATTTTAGTAAAATCAAAGATTGACAAAAGCCTAGGATGGAAGTTGAGCACTGGAATTTTGTGCTCCCTAATCTAGAAACAAAGAGGCTTCCCATTTGCATGTTAAACCCAAGGTTCTCATGAGATGCTCAACCTGGTGTTTTGGCCTTCTTTTGCTGGATATCAGAGGCAAACTCCTTTTTCCCATCCGAGGGAAGCTAAGAGCTTCAGGCCATTTTATTGGTCTCCACCAGGGTGCTCGACCCCTGGGCCCTGGGGTTCAGGGGGCAATCTTTCCTCCAGTGGAAATTCCCATGTTTGGGACATAGGCCACACGAAAGCTTCCTGTGCTTGCAACTGTCTCAAAGCGCCCAGTCTGGTCATATTCAAAGCATCTTTTTATCTCTCCCCTGTTGGAAGGGGTCCTGGGTTGGTCTGCTTGGGCATGCCTGTTAATTTTCTACCTATTTCCTTAGGCAAATGTCAAGTTTTGATTTCTTTGTTTTGTGGCTCTTTCTTTTGTTTCCTTTTTTTAAATTAAGCCCTATTTTTATCACAGGCAAAGTACACAGAACAACAGACAGTTTTTGTGGCCCCCCCCCAGTGGATGAGGGGCAAAAGCTGTTTTAAATCAAGCTTAGATAAACACAGAGACAGTCCCCATCCACCTGCACAAGGAACTGAGGAGTTTGCACCAGTCCTTCCTCAACCCCCCCTGAGTAATGGTGATTGATGGCACTTTCCTCTTCCTGGTACGTGCTGGGGGTGAGGGTGGGGGCTCACCAGGTTTTTGTACAATGTCTGCTATTGGCACTCCAGAGGGACCTTTACCTAGCTTTTTCCATGTTGTCCTCTTTAATTTCTTTGCTTCCCAGGGATACCACACTGCAGGGCGATTGCCCTCTGTATCTAGGTTCTCAGTGCACTTGGGCTCCAGCTGTGGATTCCCTGCTTTAGCCTGATAGGGACCAGTATACCTGAGAGCCGATTTGGAAGAAATTTTGGTGAGGGTGAGCGGGGAAGAGCTCTCGTCCAGCCTGTCTGCGCCCCGTTCCCTCTTGAAGGGAGCTAAGTCTGGATACTGGCAACCGGTCCCAGTCGCACTCCCCATTCCAGTCCCTCTTCGCAGTTGCTCACTTGTATTTTTTTCCAGCCCCTGGACTCCATGCGGCCCCTCCCCCACGAGTAGGGATAAATCTGGTGAAAGGAACTGTCCATGCCAAGCACCATCCCTGGCCACTCCCCAACCTGCAGGTCTTGAGGTGCGCACAGCCCCACCCCCTCTCTGAGCCGTTTGCTCTCAGTGTCTGCCAGCTCTAGGAGCTCTGGCAGCTCCACCCCCTCTCTCTGCTCCGCGGGGCTTTCTGCCTGGCATGTCTGGGTTTTCTCCCCCGGGGACTTTTCCCAATCTCCTTGGGTGCCCAGCGCTGGGGCACCTTGGCCCAGTGTGAATTCCTCTAAGTCACTGGCCCGCTCCCTACTGCTCTCCTCAGCCCACGGTCCAGCGGCCCCGGTCCCATGGAGGTTTTCCTCACCCTGCTTCCCTACATCCCCGGCAGGCACCCCAACAGAATCTCTATTCTGCTGCCTTGGCTCCGAAGTTGTGCGGGGAGCTAGAAGCTGCTCTGGCTGCTCCTCACTACTTTCCCGGCCCTGTTGCCCTGCGTTCCCACGGACGGTTTCCTCGAGCTGCTGCTCCGTGACCCTGGTGGGTGGCCAGGCAGAATCTCTGCTGCACTCCCTGCCCCACTGCGTGGAAGGGTACCCAGGATGGCTTATTTTTGGCTCCGATGGCTGGGGCCCTCCCCCTTTGCCCGGGGAGCTAGAAGCCGGCTCTGGCGGCTCTTCCATCTCCCCTTTTGCCTTTGCCTCAGGTGGAGGCTGGATTGGATAGGGACGGAATGCTGCCTCAAGGGCAGAAACAATGGAATAAAATCCTGGAGAAGGGGACACCCCAAAATGTTCCTCCCACTTCTCAGCTAGATTTTTCACTCGCGTCTAGGTGGTGGACGAAAACACAGTACCCGATTGGATCCAAGGTGCTAATTCAAGGGCTGTTTGCCACATTTTTGAAATAGCAGAGCTTGTAACCTTTGTACCCTGGCTTCTTAGTACCGACCTCAGTGCTCCTGGCACTGCTTCATCCTTGCACGATGAATTTCCCATATTTTCCAAGTTTTCACTTACCCCAAAGTCTGCTTATCTCTGCCCGTTTTAAGAAGCTGCCTCACACGGGGCACTAGAATGCTGGGACTTTAATAGGATATGTCTTTAAGGTAATAATGAATCTGTCCTCGGTCATATCTGTTTGGCTAATTAGTGTATGTAAGGTGGTTTTAATATTATGAAAAGACAAAATCTGGGATAAAATATTTGAAAATCTACAGATGACTTGTGTCACAATATATAAAGAACTCTTGAAACTTGAACGTGCTTCACCAAAGGAGATACATGAATACCAAGTAGGTACATAGATGGTATTCAGCATTTTTAATTTTTAGAATGCAAAATAAAACTAGAGTGAACGTCTGCTCACAGTAAGTATCGGTAGAGGAAAGACTGGAATTTAGTGCTGGAGTCTGCAAAGCAGTTTGGTGGTTCCCTTGTAGCTTCAACATGAATCTGTTGGTAGCACAGTGATTCTGCTCTTGAACAGAAAGAAAGCCCGTCTCCAGGCCGTCGGGCAGCTCCAGGCCATCGGGGCGGAGAAAGGCGAATATTCTGCAGGCCCTTTACCCCTACCCAAATCCAGGGGACTCCAGGCACAGCAGGGAGTCTATCAAGGCGACACTCCGTCACTCACTCATACACACAGCTCCTGGCTGTAACGACCTGACCGCCCGCACCTCCGCCTCAGCCCAGAGACTCGGCAACGGATGGGGAGTTTGTCAAAGCAAAATCTCAGTTTATTGGGGGTAACAAATCAGCTTATATAGACAAAGACTCCAAGCGCGTGAAACACCAGCCAATTACCTTGATGGTCAGTATAGCACATACTCTGCATAGGTCAGACTAAACATAAATCTATGTTGGCTCCTATAAGCCAATTAGGACTCTCTGTAATGTGATCAGGGTTATGCCTAGGACACCAGCTCCCGGTGCCATCTTTGGCCCCATGTGCTAAGCCATGCCCTGCTCACTCCCTCCCAGACAGTTATCTCTGGGTGGGCCCAACACTCAGTCATCTCCCAGATCCATAAAATTTATTATAAGTAAATCAAAAAGTATTAAGTGGTGGAAAAGTAGCTAAGTATGTAGAATGCCTAGAATCATGAAGTCCTGGGTTCAATCCCCAGCATTGCATAAACCAGGCACGGTGTCACACACCTATAATCCCAAAGATCAGGAGGTAGAGGCATGAGGATCAGGAGTTCAAAGTCATCCTCAGATATACAGTGAGGTTAGGATGGGCAGGGCTACATGAGAGCCTATCTCAAAGTAATGACAAAGCCAAGACCCAGCCCCATGCATGGACTAGACTAATACTGTGTTGCCTTGACTGTGACAGGCAAGGACTGTGACTCCTTGCCTGTTGGAAAAACACTCACTCATTTCAGGGCCACAGAATCATTCTAGGTGTCAGTCAGGAGACAGGATGTAAAACAATGTTGGACATTGCTCAATGTAGGGACAGAATGACCAGGATATGTAAGTCACTCAGGGAGTCTGAACAGTGAGTGAGCTCCCTGCAACATTCAGAACCTGTCTGATGGCCACTGTGGTGTATGATGTGTATTTTAGTTTTCTTGTACAACTATAGATTTATAACTCCAGGGATGGTGCTGTTTCCTAAATGACTGCAGCAATAAGAGAAGTTTTGTTAAAAGTTTAGCCTCACATCCCCTATATATGAATTAAAAAGCTAACAAGTAAAAGAAAAAGAGATTTACTCAATGGAGTACATTGGGAAGAGGAATAGACACAGGTGTCTAGTAACCTCTTACCTTCCTCCTCCCCCCACTTGTCTCCTTCTCCATCCTCAGGGCACTGATATTGAGCTTCAGGCTTAAACAGAAAAGAAATTGGGAACAGGTCAACGTGAATACTTCTGCAGTCCTGATCAAAGTGCAGCCGATCTTAGTTCTGGCTTTGCAAAGCCGGCAGAAAAGTTACCACTGTCATAAATGTGAGAAGTGAGCTGATTCACACACTTGACCACCACTTTTGCTCTTGGGTGCCACCTAATGTCAAGCAACCCTCATTTCAGGCAGTGATCTCTTCTGCATCCAAGATGGCTACAGGTTTAGGATAGTAAAAATGGCTGTTTGTACCACCATCAGGGAAGGGCATGAAATGGAGCTTGTTTGGGTGATGATCACAGCTGTGCATTACAGAGAGTGTGTCCCAAAGGAAAGGAAACAGACACAGTAACAGCAGAAATGTCAGCCTTCTTCCTGCTTTAGTTGCCTGGCCGGTCTCAGTGAAATTAGTGCTTCTGAGAAAAAGCCTGTTCTGCTTCTGTCCACGTGCCTGTTCTGCTTCCTTCCAGCTACAGAACAGCTTTAGCTCAAGGAAGAGGAAGATCTGCTGACAACAAACCCACCAAATGCTCCTGAGTTAAGGTCCAGTAGGTAGCTTTTGTCAGGTCTCCAGGTTGACCACAAAGCATGTGAGGTTTCACCAAGGAAATCAGTCCCATCTGCTTAGAGAGTCGTGACTTCTATCCCATCTAGAGAGAGGAGAGGGGCTGGAGTTTACTTTGATTGTCAATAGAAATGGTTTAATCAGACATGTCTATGTATTGAAGCTTTTATAAAGTTCTGGAGGAACAGAGTGCTGGAACAGAGTCTCCTGCTGATCATATAGAAGTTTCTAGAATGTGGCACATCCAGAGGATAGGGGCATTCTGTATCTCTACCTCCAAGCTCTCTTGCTCCATACTTTGTCCTGCTACTTTTTGTCTAGTGTTTATCAGCATCCTCAGTAATATTCCTAACAGTATACTAGTTAGTGTAAATAGTGCTTCCTTGATACTGGTAGCTGCTTTCAGAGACTAACTGAATCTGAGTAGAAGCAATCCTGACTCCATAGCTGGTTGATCAAAGTTCTGGACATGCAGCCTTGCAGCTGGTATTGAAATGTGGCAAAGAGTACTCCTTTGAATTTAGCGTGGACACATTCTATAAGCAGACAATGTAGTAATTGATTGGAACAATTAGTTCCTGTCTGTTGGAAAACCGATTCTTGCTTGCCTGTTTGAAAAACACTCACTCATTTCAGGGCCACAGAATCATTCTAGGTGTGATATATGGGAGAAAGTGAATTTGATTTTTCTAGCCCGGTGTACCTTTCCAATGAGCGTTCATTCTTTTCATGCATTACACAGATGCTATTGGTCAACTAGTACTTTTGAGGTTAAGGATCTGCTATATATGCCAATAAGAAAAGGGGTGGGTCCTAGGACAAGAACTTGAAACCAGCAAAAGCCACACAGCAGGTGAGAAAACGCCAGCCTGTCCCCAAGCCAAAGTATTTATGCAATGAAAATTAGAGGAAGGAAAGCATAAACTGTTTACATCAAACCTACATTTGATGCAGATGGGAAGGGTCAGATAAGAGTTGGTAGAAATTTTGTTGGTCTGGGATTGGTTGAGACTGTAAGAGGCTAGAATGGCTCCAAAGGATTGACTGCATTGGACTTGGAATATAGATTTTGATATCAACTTATGTCAAAATCAGGAATGTGGTGAAACCTTTTGAAAGAGGAATTGTTTTTATCCTTTTCTCCCTCCATTCCTTAACCTTCACAGCCAGATTAAAGCATCTCAGAATTGAGAATAGAGACAATGAAGACACTAAAGGATCTTGAAAAATTTGACACCAAGAAATACACAGACATAAACACAGCCCAACTCAATACATTAAAGGCAGCTAGCTGACAGAGGAGAGGGATCAGTTGATAAAATGCTTGACTCCTAAGCTTGAGGACCTGAGTTCAATCCCCATCTCCCCCACAAAAATCCAGGCATATGGCACATACTTGTAATTCCAATACTGGGTAGTTGAAGACAGGAGAATCCCAGAGCTCTCTGACTAGCCAGCTAACCAAACTAGCAAGCTCCAGGCTAGTTAAAGACCCTGCTCTGTCTTAAAGGAAATGAATGGTATTTCTGAGCATGACACTTGAGGTTGTCCTTCTGACACCCACCACGTACACACGTGCACCTGTGCATGCACACACATACACATGTGCTCAAAAAAGAAAAGAAATTCTGCTTCTACGACCTAATATGCCATTTTAAAATTTCCACAAAGTAGAAGACATGTTGAGAGATAAGAATAAAGAAACAGCCACAAAATAAAATCAATGGTTTGAGAAAAAAAGTACAGACTTGGATATGACACAGATATTGGTATAATCAGTCAAGGACTTTCAAATATCTATGATAAATTGAATAAGAACTCAGACTGTAGCTACTTTGTGGGAAGAAATGAGCTATATTAGTCAGCGTTTCTCTAGACACACAGAATCAAGAGAATGAATATATAAAAAAGGAATTTACTGAATTGGCTACAAGATATGGTGAAGGTAGTCCAACGATGGCTGCCAGTAGCTGCTCAATCCAGTAGTCCAGTCAATGATGGCTGAGGCTGGAGTATTCTTTAGTCTTTCGTCATGTTGAAGACTTGGAGGGTTAAAAGGCTGAAAGGTCAAAGAAACCAAGCAGCAGGAGGGAAGAGAGTTTTCTAGCACATCTTCAGAGAGTCTCTCTTTAAACTCTTCTGTTTTATGATTCCTTTTATCTGGTCTGCTACTGGGAGGTTCCAATCAGAACTAGGGCTGGTCTTTGTATTGTAACTGTATTGATCCAGATAATCTCTTTAGGTGGTCTGATCTTAGTTAATGCTGGATATGGTTAAGTTAACAATCAGGATTAACAATCATATGCGCAAAAATGCAAGCAGAGACCAGGAGACCATGTATTAACTTATAATGGAAAGTGCACAGTCACATCAAATGCCAATATGCTCTGGTATACCACAATGTCCAGTACTCATTGGTATCTAGGAAACAGAGACCAAAAGAAGCCATGATGAGCTTGAAGAGAAATCAAAATTACCAATCAAAATTTCAAGAGACAAAGTATGATAGAAAAAATATTTACCACTAGAAATAAAATATGGAAAATGAGAAATAATAGAATGAGAAAGAAGAAAAGCAGAGTGGTACATATGCACCATGGAATACTATTCAGCTGTCAACAAGTAAATTAATGAAATTTGCTGTTAAATATTAGACCTCTCAAGTCGAAAATCCGCCTTAAATATAAAGGAAGTAGAAAATCCACCTTAAATACAAAACAGGTTGAAAATAAAAGAAGAAAATATTTTGAGTAAATGTCATCAAAAGAAATTTGACTGTTTATATTAACACATTAAAGGAAGATTTCAGAATAAGAATATGTATGAGAAAATAAATTCTTACATCACAAAACTACCAAAACACATAAGGCAAAAACTGATAGACCTAAAAAAATGAGACAAACTGAGATTTCCTTTGGAAACTTCCATATGCCTATTTCAATAATTGATAAATCAAGAACAGACAATCACTCACAGGAAATATTCATCAAACTAAGTGATATTGAGTCATAAAATACATTGTAAGGAATTTAAGAAAATGAAATATGGAATCAAATTAAAAACATACAACAAAAGGATAATAAGAAAAGTCATGAATATTTAAAAACTTAAACAAATAACCTCTGTGCTATTTTGAAGACAAATTAGAAGTTATTTTAATTAAATGAAAATAAAAATACAATATCAAGATTTGAGGGCAGGGCTTAGATCAGAAATCAGAATATGAAAAGACTAACCTTTTCTACCTTAACAAGAGAAAAAAGTGTGTCAAGAGGAAGCAGAAAGAGGCCTTAATTACTTAAATTACTAATTACGGTGAATTCAAAATTGAAAAAAAAAAGCCACCAAACCTCATTAAAATGACGGTTCTTTTCAAAGACTGATTAAATTGATAGAATTTAGTTGATCCAGATAATCTCTTTAGGTGGTCTGATCTTAGTTAATGCTGGGTATGGTTAAGTTAACAATCAGGATTAACAATCATATGCGCAAAAATGCAAGCAGAGACCAGGAGACCATGTATTAACTTATAATGGAAAGTGCACAGTCTGATAGTCATGTGTTCTTGGCTTTTGAACCAACAGGAAGGTGTTTTCCAAGATGACTGACAGAGTCAGAGAATTCCATATTTTAGAAGTCTCCCTAAGTGCTTTGGACAGGAAAAAAGAGAACAAGAAGTGCTAATGTGATGCATGGAGGAGGAGCTGTGATGCTGGTCAGGCCCAGGCAAGAATCTGACACAAATTATGAAAGTTAGAGAGCTTCGCTGGAATGAATGAGGTGTCCTGCAAGGTCAAGGTCCAGACCAGAGAAGGAACCAGCAAGAATTACCACCTCACCCAGAGATGACATTAGGGTAGAACCAATGTGTTGGTTGCTTTCAAGAAGCCACTTGAAAGAATGAGTGCTCCGTGCAGTCAGAGAATTGTTGCCCAGCTCCTGGGCAAAGGGGAAGAGCCCTGGTGATTCAAAGAAGCACCAACCAATGCACCAATCATATAAAGCCCTTAAAGATGATTTTGTTGCCATTATGGGAAACTATAAGAAAGAATAGACAAATAGGGTTTTATTTTGTTTGCCCCCAGAAGCCTCTGGTCTGCACGGCTGTAGGGATGGGGACAGTGATTTTATGGTAGATACAGGAGCAGCACATTTGGTGATAATTCCACACATGGACCCCTTCTCTTAGAGACAAGTCACTATTGTGGGGGCCACAGGAAGTAGAGTTCATCTCTCCTTCTTACAACCTTGATGTAGTCTAGATGGCCATGAAACCACTCGCACATTCCTACCACCCCTACCCCCACCCCCCACTGAACACTAATTTTAAGGGTTTGGGACCTATCAGGAAAAAAAAAAATCAGGTTCATACAGCTCTCACTCCCACAGCCAAGCAGCCCTGGTCCCAGGAAAACCAGAAGCAAAAATTATGACTTTTGGTATCTCCCAAGGAGAAGAGTGATATATCTCCTATCTCATAGAAAGATCACTTCCCTTCAAGGTACCGGGGGAGGAGACTGAAGACAATCTTCCTGGGTTGGCCCAAAACATGGACCCAGTAGTAATAAAACTGAAACCAGAGACTGAGCCCCCCCATCAAAGACAATATTTCACCCTTCACAAGGCACAAAGTGGGATCCAAAGCACTTAGGGAGACTTCTAAAATATGGAATTCTCTGACCCTGTCAGTCATCTTGGAAAACACCTTCCTGTTGGTTCAAAAGCCAAGAACACATGACTATCAGCTGGTTCAAGATCTATGAGAAATAAACCAAGTCACAATGTTACCTTACATCCAGTTGTCCCTAAACTGTCACTCTCCTTGGTCTCATCATCTCCAAGAATGCTTCCTTTCCATGTCTGGATATCAAGGATACCTCCTCTGCCTGGTCTCTCAGAGTCAACAAACCTTCACCTTCCACTGGGAAAATCCAAAGGAAAAATCAATCCAGATTAGAGTGCCTCAACAATTCGAAGATTCTCCAACCATTTTCGACACTGTATTAGCCTGTGACTCAAAAATATTCCCAGAGGACCGATGTGGTTGTATGCTGCTCCAGTATGTGGATGAATTACTGCTGGCTGGAAGAACACAGGAAGATTATATGGAAGCGATGCAACTGCTCCTTGTTCTATGAGAAGCTGCCTACAAGGTTTCAAGGAAAAGGAACAAAATCTAACAAAGAAAGGTCAAATACTTGCTTTCAACTACTCCAAGTACAATGTCGATTCAGGTTGGAGAGAAAACAGGCCATTTGCTTAATTCCAGTTCTGTAATCTGGTTATCAGGTTCACAGTTCCTTGATATGATAGGCTTCTTTGAAATATGAATATTTAATTTCTCTGTTTTGTCAAAACTCCTTTACGAATCCATAAAGGGGAGAACGAGAACCTCTCTTACGGGAACAAGCATAGCAGAAGGCCTTTGAGAAGATCCAGTGTGCCCTCACCAATGTGCTTGGCCTGGGAGTCCTTCACTCATCCAAGTCTGTCTCCTGGTATGCACGTGAGTGGACTGGCATTGCAATAACCATCCTCATCTGAGTGTTGGGGTGACTGGTATTATCCCATGGCGTATCTTTTCAGACAGACCACCTCTAATGCCCCAGATTTACTGTCTGTCCTAGGGGTGCATTCTCGGGCCACTTGGCAAGAAAAGGACAAAATAACACTCAAAAGGATACGGCTGTTTTAGATTGTGACCTAGGTAACTGTTAATTTCACTGTCCTCAACCCCAAAGACTTCAGAATATATATCTATGGACAGGGCACAAACCCAGAAACCTTTATTTCAAGAGAGTTTCAATCACCCATAAAAATCACATCCTCATTCTATTAACTCGTTGATTCCTTTTGCTAAACAATAAAAAGTATTCCTTCTCTCATTCCCATCACAAGAAACCCATCCCTGGGCCTGCCAAAAGCTATAACCTAGTGTCCAAGTATTCCTTCTTGTTATGTCTGTGGGGAATCAATATGGGGGCTCAATAGCCTTGGGAGGCAAGAGAACTACACCCCTACAAGTCCTGTAGCGAGACTGGGTACTTCCATACTGTTACTTCTTTTTTTTAAAACATGGAATGCTTCACTAATTGGCATGTCATCTTTGTGCAGGGGCCATGCTAATTTTCTCTGTATTATTCCAATTTAGGATATGTGCTGTTGAAGACAGAACTGGTACTCACTTTTTAAAACCTTAATTTTTGGAAAAAATTGTCTCATTCAACGATGAGGATGAATTAATGCCTCACTGTAATCCTGATATGCCTGGGTAAAGATTAGATAATGCAGCTACTCTTTGGACCCAATAATGACGATCCCCAAACTTCTCTAAACTAAATCCTCAGCCCTCGTCCATCTCACCTCTCCTCCAGGTCCGGAATAATGTCAATGCAGACATCAAATGGCAGGCCCCAGATAGACCATATTAGACACACAGGAAGAAGTTTACTAAAGAAAACTTGCCCCAGTCTGGTCAGGATCTTGTGTGTTGGGATCTATCTATCCGTGTTTCTTTCTGCTCTTGAAGAGGGGAATAATGGAATTTCAAGTGTGCAAGGACTGGGAAACTTAAAGAAAATGGTATGTCTTAACTGAAAAGATGATGAATGACCTTCTGAGTGTATAATCAACCACCTGGTATACTGTTCTCCCATTTATATGTCAAACCATATCATTAGGTTACAGGCAATTGTGATTGTAACTAATAAAGCTGCAAGAACCTTTAATGTATTAGCCAAGCAGCAAACCAAAATGTGGAATGCTATCTATCAAAACTGCTTTGTCTTAGATTACTTGCTTGCTTCTGAGGGGAGGAGTTTGTGGAAAATTTTAAGTTTTTTTTATTCTTTGAGACTTTCATACATAAATACAATGAATTTATATGTTTTCACCCCTTTCTATACAATTTCATCCCCTTCATGTCCCACTTCATATTTCTCTCTTTCTAGCAGTTTGTGGGACCTGACATGAGCAACTGTTGCTTACAAATAGATACTGAGGGAAACATCGTAAAAGAGATCACAAATCAAATGAGAAAAATCACCCATGTACCAGTCTAGACCTGAAAAGGCAGAGCCTGGAGAGCTGGTAGGAGGCTGGTTTTTTGTCTGATTCGCCCTTCCTGGCTCCCTGTGTATAAGATCTGTCTCCAGCCTTATTGAGGCCGTAGTTGAATCAAGAAAAATGGCGACACATGTAATGATGTTGTATATGCATAAATTCCAAAACCAAGATGATATTCTTTGACCCTGAGAGGATCTGAGCACAAACAGCCTCAACCGAATATTAGCAAATGAAATCCAATGTCCTAAACAGCTATCTTTCATGATCCAGAGGAATTTCTTGCATGCAGGACTGATTTGCCTTTGTAAAGTCACTCTGTTTAATCCATTATATCAACAAGCTAAAAGAAAACTATTTGATTATAGTAATGGATACATAGAAATAACTTGATATAATGCAACATGGATTTATGATAAAAACTCTCAACCGGCAGGAGTCGAAGTAAATAATATTTATAAAAATCTTACAGCTAACATCATATTTAACAGAGAGAAACTGGATACTTTCTCCCAAAGACTGGGAACAGATCATATCCTCTTACACATTCAAGTTCCCATCAGAAGACCTAGCTAGGGAGTAAGACAAGAAAAGACATATAGATTGGGAAGAAAAATAAAGCAACTTCATTCACAGATGATATAGTTGTACATGTTGGCAATCTTAAGGGTTTTGTAGAAATGCTCGTGCAATTGATGAGAGTCACAGGATACAGAGTTAGTATTAAAAAGACTAGTTTTGCTTCATATTTATCAACAGTGAAGGTTTGGAGCTTAATTTTTGTAAGAATAAATCATTTACCCCCTTCCTCCACTCTGCTGCCGGGGATGCGCGCTTGGTCCAGCCGGGCCTCACCGCGACCTAGGTAAGCTCTGCCCCGCCCACCCCCAGAACACCAGGCAGCCCAAGGGACCCAGCTCCTCCCACCATCCAACTGGAGCCACGCAGGACATGGGAGGGGGACACCCCCCCTGTGCCCGGGCCCCGCCCCAGCTTCCCCAGGTTAAATAGCGCCCCCGCCGATGCCCCATCCTCCCTTCCCCCACTCCGCCTACCGGGACGTGCAAGGTCCAGCCTGGACTCACCTCGACCTAGGTAAGCTCCGTCCCTGCCCACCCCCAGAATCCCAGGCCAAATAATTCAGTTTAGTGAAAAACGCACAGAAATTGAAAGAAGATCTTAAGAGTTAAAAGACAATGCCAAAGTCAAAGTACAAATCCATGAGAAACAACACTCAAGTAAACAAATCTCCCACTGAAGAAATTAATCCCATAATGTTAGACTCCAACCAGAACAAACCCATGGAAAATGGCCATGAAAGCCTGACCCAGGATAACGACTTTCAAAATATGATCATTACCATGTTCAATACTATGAAAGAGGAAATCCGGGAGGAATTAAATAATCGAATCAATCGCTTTGAAGAGGAACACAACAAACACTTGGAAGAGTTGAGAAAAACATTGAAAGAAACAAAAACTGGCATAGAGCAGTTAAAACCGACTCAAGCAGAGTTTAAAACTGAGCTAAAAGACAGTTATCTTCAACACAGAACTCCACAGAGAGTCTTATCAGCAGAATTAACGAAGCAGAAAACAAAATTTCAGACCTTAAAGAAAAAGTGGGAGTATTAACCAGCTCACTGGAAGAGGTTGTTAAAGCCAAAAAGATACTTGAGATAAATATCCAGGAGATATGTGACACCATCAAGAAGCCTAACATGCATATTCATGGAATACCAGAGCAAGAATCTCAAAATATCACCCCTGAGGAAATTTTTCAAACGATCATCAAAGAAAACTTTCCTCATCTAAAAAAAGAGAGGCCCATCCATATACAAGAGGCATTCTGCACCCCAAACAGTTATGACTAAAACAGAAGCTCGCCACAGCAAATAATAGTTAAAACACTCCACATTCAAGATAAAGAACTGGTGCTGAGAGCTTCAAGGGAGAAAAAAACAAGTCACTTTTAAAGGTAAACCTACTAAAATAACAAATGATTTCTCAGTCGAAACAGTAAAAGCAAGAAGAGCTTGGAGAGACATACTTCAAGTATGGAATGAGCAAAAATGTCAACCCAGGCTGATTTACCCTGCAAAACTATCTGTCATGATCAAGGGAGAAAGAAAAATCTTCCAGCACAAAGACATCTTGAAGGGATACATGGCCACCAAACCAGGCCTTCAAAAAATGCTAGAAATGATACTCAAACTTGAAGAAACAAACAGGCATATCCAGGAGAACAGAAGGCAAATATAACACCATTAAAAGCGAAGCAATATACTTATAAAAGCTACTAAACATAATAAATGTCTGGAATTAAAAATAGTTTCTCCATTATAACACTAAATGTTCATGGAATTAACTCACCGATCAAGAGACACAGATTACAAATTTGGATTAAAAATCACAATCCATCAATCTGCTGCCTGCAGGAAACCCATCTCACCACAAAAGATAGGCATGCCCTAAAAATAAAAGGCTGGTCAACAATTCTACAAGCTAATGGAAGCAGAAAACAGGCAGGAGTAGCCATTATGCTATCAGACAAAGTGGACTTCAAACCAAAGAAAATTATAAGAGACACGGATGGATACTACATTTTAGTTACAGGTACAATTCACCAGGAAGACTTCAAAATACTGAACATATATGCACCCAATACGGGCCCCTCCACATTCATTAAGAAAACCCTACAGCGTCTAAAGCAAGAAATCAACCCCCAAACGATAATTCATGGGGACTTCAACACCGCCCTCTCAACATGGAATAGATCAACAGGTCAAAAGCTTAACAGAGACACTTTGGAACTTAATCAAACCCTTAAAGAAATGGACCTTATAGATCTCTATCGAACTTCTCACCCACGCACCAAAGAATACACATTTTTCTCAGCAGCACACGGAACTTTCTCCAAAATAGATCACATATTGGGCCACAAAATGAATTTACACATATACAAGAAAGTTGAAATTCTAACCTGTGCCCTATCAGACCACCACGGCCTAAAGCTGGACATCCACAACACAACAAACAAGAGAAAATACACTAACTCCTGGAAACTTAACAATATGATGCTGAATGAGAACTGGATTCAGGAAGAAATTAAAAAGGAAATCCAAGATTTCCTGAAAGCGAACGATAATGAAAATACAAATTACCAAAATCTCTGGGACACAATGAAAGCTGTTCTAAGAGGTAAGTTCATAGCTCTTAATGCCTACATGAAAAAAAATGGAAACATCAGAAATAAACAACTTAACAATGCAGGTTAAAGCTTTAGAGAAACTAGATCAATCTGATCCCAAAAGTAGAAGAGAGGAGATTAGCAAAATAAGGGGAGAAATATCTGAAATCGAGATTAAGAAAATGACAGAAAAAATCAACCAGTCAAAATGCTGGTTCTTTGAAAAAATCAATAAGATTGATACACCCCTAGCTAAATTAACCAAAAGCAAGAGAGAGAAAACCCAAATTAACAAAATTAGAAATGAACATGGAGTTATCACTACTGATACCCAAGAAATCCAGAGAATTATAACATTGTATTTCAAAAACTTATACTCTATGAAGTTTGACAACACAAAAGAGATGGATGAATTTCTAAGTAAACACAACTTACCTAAATTGAATTAGGAAGTTGTGAATTATTTAAATAGTCCTATAACATATAAGGAAATTGAGGAAGTAATCTCGAATCTTCCCACCAAAAAATGTCCTGGACCAGATGGATTCAGCACAGAGTTCTACCAGACATTTAAGGAGTTAATAACACCAATACTCCTTAAATTGTTCCATCAAATAGCAAAGGAAGGAACACTACCAAATTCTTTCTATGAAGCTAATATCATTTTAATCCCAAAACCTAATAAAGATTCACTTAAAAAAGAAAACTATAGGCCGATCTCTCTGATGAACACAGACGCAAAGATTCTCAACAAAGTCTTAGCAAATCGATTCAAAAACAGATTAAAAAGATCATTCAAGGGGACCAAGTAGGCTTCATCCCCGGCACGCAAGGTTGGTTCAACATACGCAAATCAATAAATGTAATTCATCACATAAACCAGTCCAAAGTCCAAGACCACATGATACTCTCAATAGATGCAGAAAAAGCTTTTGACAAGATCCAACAGCCTTTTATGATCAAAACGCTAGAGACAGTAGGAATGGAAGGAACCTTTATCAATATAATAAAATATAACAAACCCACAGCAAGGATTATGCTCAATGGGGAACAATTGGAAGCATTCCCACTTCGATCAGGAACTAGACAAGGCTGTCCACTCTCACCGCTTCTATTCAATATTGTACTTGAAGTCTTAGCCGAAGCCATCAAACAAGAAAGGTACATAAGAGGGATTCAAATTGGCAAGGAAGAAGTCAAGCTATCCCTATTTGCAGATGACATGATCTTATACCTGAGGGATCCCAAAAACTCCACCAGGAAGCTCCTGGAACTAATTGAGAAGTTCAGCAGGGTGGCAGGATACAAAATAAATGTGCAAAAATCAGAGGCCTTCCTATATGCCCAGAATGAAAGAAGTGAAAAAGCCTTGAGAGAAACAATCCCATTTACTATAGCCCCTAAAAAAATGAAATACCTTGGTATAAACCTAAATAAGGAGGTAAAAGACCTTTACAATGAAAACTTTAAAACCCTGAAGAAAGAAAGCAGAAGACACCAGAAGGTGGAAAGACCATGTTCCTGGGTTGGCAGAATCAACATCGTAAAAATGACCATCCTACCAAAGACAATATACAAATTCAATGCTATACCAATTAAAATCCCAAAGCAATTCTTCAAAGAAGTTGACCAAACAATATCAAAATTCATATGGAGGCACAAAAGACCCAGGATAGCAAAGACAATCCTGAGTAACAAAAACACTGCTGGAGGTATTGCCATACGAAACCTAAGTCTATATTACAAATCCATAGTTATAAAAACAGCCTGGTTCTGGCTCCAAAATAGACACACAGATCAATGAATAAGGATTGAAGACCCAGATATAAGCCCACAAAATTACAGCCATTTGGTCTTTGACAAAGGGGCCCAAAGAATCCAATGGAAAAAGAACAGCATCTTCAACAAATGGTGCTGGCAAAACTGGATCTCCACATGCAGAAGATTAAAGCTGGACCCGTACGTATCATCATGTACAAGACTTAATTCCAAATGGATCAAGGGCCTTGATATCAGGCCAGAGACTATAAAACTATAGTTGAAAGGATAGGGAACTCCCTCGAGCTGATTGGGCTAGGCCAACACTTCCTAAACAGACATCCAATGGCACAGTCACTGCTACCAACTCTCAACAGTTGGGATCTTGTGAAATTAAAGAGCTTCTGTTCAGATAAAGAGATTGTAACACGAGCTCAAAGGCAACCCACAGAATGGGAGAAAATCTTCACTAACCACATATCTGATAGAACTCTGCTGTCCAGAGTGCACAAAGAACTTAGAAAACTAAACACCAAGGAAACCAATGGCCCAATTAAAAAATGGGCCCTGGAACTTAAAAGAAATTTTACCAGGGATGAAATTAAAATGTCTAACAAATATCTGAAAAAATGCTCCACTTCTTTAGCCATCAGGGACATGCAAATCTAAACTTCCCTGAGATAGCATCTCACCCCGGTCAGGATGGCAAAAATCCACAATACAAACAACAACAAGTGCTGGAGAGGATGTGGAGAGAGGGGAACTCTCCTACATTGCTGGTGAGAATGCAGGCTCATACAGCCACTCTGGTGAGCCGTCTGGAGATTCTTAAAGAAATTAAAGATTGAAATGCCATATGACCCTGCTGTTCCATTTTAGGGAATAACCCCCCATACAGCAGAGGTTCACCTCGATAGCACAAGCACGGCCATGTTCATAGCAGCACTGTTTACAATAGCAAAGTCATGGAATCAACCCAAATGTCCAACAGTTGACGAGTGGATAAGGAAACTGTGGTACATCTATACAATGGAGTATTACTCAGCCATCAAAAATGATGAATTACTGGAATTTGCCGGGAAATGGATGTCATTAGAAACAATTATATTAAGTGAAGTATCCCAAACCCAGAAAATTAAGCGCCATATGTACTCGCTAATAGGTGGCTCCTAGTACCAAACTCACCCAGCCCACCTTGAGACACTCATAGATAAATCTATGTATTACCTACAGTAATTGCAAGGATTATGAACAGGAGGGATGGGGTTGGAGGGCCACACCAGAAACAAGGAGAGAAGTGACCATGTTACAGTAGAGATAATAGGCCTCCATCAAGGACTGTAAGTAAGCAATGTGACACCTGATTAAGTTCACAGGCGTTCGTTCCTGATCATTTACAACTAAGGGAGTATGATCTCACCAGAAGGGGAGGGCATATAGTCTGGCAGATAAAAAGTAACCATTTTGCAAATGGGTGATTGACCCCTCCCTCACTGAGGTTTCCTACTTTTATTACATCTACCCTTGAATGTGCTCTTATAATAAGATTCCAGTTTAACAGCTTTTTGTTCTCTGGCCGGGGGGTGACATACAGTGCCCACCAGGATGGAGTGAAGGGCATTGCAGGAGCAGCAAAACTGCAAAAGAAAATCAACAAACCACAATCCAGAACTTCAGAGACTCTATATCAACCACCTAGAACTAGGCCAGACTAATCTCTCCCCATCCTGAACCTCAGGGAAATTTGTGGAAGAGGGGGCGGTAAGAGTGTAAGAGCAAAAGGATGGGAGGAGCAATGATTTGCAAGATACTCCACACAAGTTAGGGCCGAAGCAATCATAATTGGACTTTGCATGCCCTGCACAATGTCCAACACTCTATTGACCTCACAAAGTCTAGCATCTGCTGAAGGCACCAAGATCCTTGGAGGCAAGGGATTGGCAACCACAGTAGTGTTCCTATGCTTAAGGGGAACACGAGAAAGGGTTCAGGGAAATGCCACTGGGTCCTTGTACGTCATCGGAGAGGAGGGCCCAGAGGAGAATCAGGCATGCACAAGAAAGGACTCTCTGGGAATTGGGGCGGGAGGCACTGGGGGATGGGGAGGGAGGGGTGAGGGGAGGGGGAGCAGGGGCTTTGGGGGGAGGAGGAGGGAGGGAGGGAACTGGTGTACCTATTAAGTTTGTAAGAGCTGAAATAATAATAAAAAATGTATAAAAAAAGAAACTTCTGAGCTAAAAAAAAAAAGATTAACCAAGTCCTGAACATGCTTCTGATACTTGTTCTTCTACTTGTTAATATATAATATAAAGTGTTAATATGTAATATATGTAATATGTAATATAAAGTGGGCATCTTTTTTGCTGTAATATATTTATATAACTCATCTTTTATTATTATTATTATTATTATTATTATTATTATTATTATTATTATTATTTCTTACATAGAATTCCACCACACAGTTACATTACAGTGTACTTAAAACAATAAAAAACTGAAAAAAAGAATAAAATCATTTACTATACTATTAAAATCATGATATATAAATCTGGGAAAACAGATTAAGAAGTTAATACAGCAAATAAGATTTACTCTGTCCAGAATGAAGAAAAGTCAAGTAAGGAGAAAAATCTTAAGTCATTAGGTGGAGTGAAAGGGCATGTTTAGATCCTGAATGTTCTGCCTCAATGAATAGATTGGTGTGATTATAAAAAGACTAGTACTGATCCTCTCTCTCTCTCTCTCTCTCTCTCTCTCTCTCTCTCTCTCTCTCTCTCTCTCTCTTTCTGAATCTTGGAACCAGGGGCTAACCAACTGATATCTGATGTTGAATCTCTTAGCCTCTGGAAAACAAGGAATTGCACTTCTGCTCTTCACATTACCCAGTCTCAGGTGTTCTATCACAGTTGCAAAAATGAACTAATGAGTTAGCACTGATATGTAGCTCAGCCTCTCATCTCCTTCATCAACATCAGTTCAGTGCCACCTGGTGATCACAAGGCTTTTACCATGATTATCTTTTCACTACAGCATGTGGGAGGCAAAATGACAGCAGGAACACAGAATCAAGGGCCAAAAGTTATAAAGAACCAGCAGAATTGTAGTCTCGGCAGGTCATACAACTTCCTTCTGCCTCCGATTTTTTATCTGTAAAATCAGTAGACTGAAACAGATGAAGTTTGAAACATGGAAATTGGTTTCCTGGTTGTAAGAACTAACACTTGAGAGTTCAGATGGTTCTTAGATGCGTTTTTATAATTTATCTCAGTTACATTATGAGATTTGAGCAGCTTTGGATTCCATGGTCTATTGTTAAGGAATACTTTTAAAATTGTATTATGGGGAGACTGCTTCTCATGGGATGCCATGTCTGAGGTCCATGAGTTCCTTTCTAGCTGCCTGTCCCTCATGCATTCCATACCTGGAGTCCATGAATTCTCCGGGGTGCCTGCCCCTCACAGCACTCTACGTCTGGAATCCGTGAGTTCCGTTCTTCTCTCCTCTAATAAACTCTACCTTAACCCTCAAAAAACAAAATAATAAAATAAAATTGTATTATGCTGGGCACACTTTTCAAGCTGTTCCTGTGTGATTCTTTGATGGCCACTGCAGCACTGCACTGATTATTTAACATTGATGACAGCCTTCATAGTTACTACTTCCTTGGCAGAAGTGCCATGCCCATTTGATCACGTACTGAGTCCTTTCCTACATAATTCCCAAAAGTAAATGCTAGTCCTCCACCGGTCTCCTCTCGGGGAGGAGCTTTGGATGTGTCAGTTATTTGCATGGTATGGACAGAAGCATTGTGAGTGGGACAGGAGGAGAAGGAGGAAGCATAATACAACCTGTATTACTGTCTTGAATATCTGGGACTCCAATTGTCCAGAAATCCTCTGAAAGATCATTTGAACTATGATTCAGCATTTTCTTCCCAAGACAGAGGGCACTAGTCAGCTGCCTGACATGACTCTTGTCTCCTGGGTTGAGAGTATTTTCAGGCACTGGCATATTCTTAGAGAGGGTGGTGCTTTTCCTCGGACAGAGGACTCTTTCCAGCCAAACAATGCAGAACTGGTGTGGTAGCTTCAGGATGAGGGCGTCATGGAGACTGGGAAGGACAGGCAGAGAGCCACAGCATCTTTTGCTAGGACTGTTATTAGTCTCTCAATGCATTAATTAAATGCCCAAGAGCACAGGATTAGCAAGTGCATGAGCCATGTCTAAAGTCAGGCTGTCTGGCTCCCTAGTTCTGAAATGCAGACACAGTCCAAACATCATCAGGCTTCTGACACAACTGCATATGCTTCAGCATGCAATATTAGAGTTTAAGCACATACTCATGGTACGAACCTTAGAAGGTTCAGTGTCATTCATGTTACAGAGTTTTAAGTCCTCAGAGGTTCTTTTTCAAATGTGTAATTATAATAGGCAAAAGTTTGCTTTGACTGTAATGTCTCAGAAATATTTTATTTATTCCTTAGCTTTTATTATTTATTTAGTGTGTATGTGTATGTGCACGCACATGCGTGCTTGCATGTGTGTGTGTGTGTGTGTGTGTGTGTGTGTACGTGTGTGTTCAGGGTAGTGGTGCACATTCAGGTGTTCTTTCCTGTGTGGGTGCATGTGTGTGCATGCATGCGTGTGTGTGTGTGTATGTGTTTGTGTGTTCAGTGTATTGGTGCACATCCAAGTGTTCTTTCCTGTGTGTGGGTGCGTGTGCGTGCGTGTGTGTGTTTGTGTGTTCGGTGCACATCTAGGTGTGCTTTCCTGTGTGTGCATGCAGAGGCCAGTGGTTGACTTCAAGTTTCTTCCTCCCTTGTTCTCCACCTTATTTTTGTGACAGGATCTCTCACTAAACCTTGATTCACTGTTTCAGCTAGACTAGCCGATCATTGATCTGGGAGATGCACCTGTCTCTGTCCCCTGACCAGGGTTACAGACATGCACCCACATGCCCAGCTTTTATGTGGGGTCTAAGAATCTGAACTCGGGTCTTCATGATTGCCGAGCTAACACTTTACACTCTGAGACATCTCCCTGATCCCCAGAAACACATTTTGTGCTCAGGGAGGAAAAACAAATCTCTGTCCGACATTCATTCACTTGTTTACTCGCTTGGGCGTTGCTAAGCCTCCTTGGTTCACTTTATTGTTTATAAATTTCTCTCCTCTCTGTTACATACATGCCCATAGTATCATTTTTTCTTAGATGCCGAGTACATTCAAATTACTTTAGAATGTCTACCTACATAATTCTTTTTTTTGTATGTGCATTTGAGAGGAAGTTAGAAGTATTCCCAGAGAGAGAAGAGCCAAGACCACCAACATGGCATCTGGCCCTTTCTTCATCTGTGTACCTGCGACCATGCATGCAAGTCACTGCTGCAGCCTGTTTGAGAGAATCCCAAAATGTCCCTCACCCCAAGTGTCTGGAGGCTCTCCCGCCTGTCCACTCCAAGGAGAGTCTGATCAAACAGAAATGAAGTCCAGGTTCCTGCCAAGCCAGACAACCCCAGCTTGGTATCTGTAGGATGGCTTCATGTCTGTCCTTCCGGTTGAAGTGTATAGAAGCAATAGCAGCTCCTTAGCGGGCATCACCACACGATTTCCACTTTCTAAAGCACACCATAATCCCAATGATTCACTCTCAGATGGGGACAAGAACAGTCAAGCACAATGGCCATGTGGCAATGTGTAATATAGCCCAGGAAGGGTAGTGAGTCTGGGTGCTGTCAGAGCCACTCAGCCTGGTGCATCCTGATCACATCATTAGAAATCCTCTGTGGCTTCTACTGAAGTTGATGCGTCACTCAAGTGCATACTGAGAGTGCTACAGGTGAGGATTGGAATCTGAAAGAACACTTGCCAGGATAGCCACATCTTTGCATCCCAGAACAATGCCCTGGACTGGGCCATGTGGATGGTGGTAGAAGCAGAGACAGTTATTAATACAGAGAGCACTGCCAAGGACCCCCATATTTGTGCATCTTTTTGACTTTCTCCCAGTCATTATCCATACATATTCACTTGAAGAATTTCCTGTATTTTCCTAGGGAGTCTGAAGGGAATTTAAGGCTTCTCAGGCTTCATTCAGGCCTGAAGAATGGTGCCACAGTGACATGGGTGCTTGCGTGGGCTGTTCCCCAGGAAAAGCGTTACTCGGATGGACACATCTTCAAGAGTGCTGTGTCTGTGTTTGCTGCGTCTGCACAGGAACTGTCCCTGGTGCTGTTGCTAGGGAATGCTCTCCAGCAGCTCTGCTGTGTGTGTGTGTGTGTTGGAGTATGTTCGTGTGGATACACATGCTCATGTGCATAGAGACAAATGTTTGTGCACAGGTGCTGAGTACATCTGGAGGCCTGAAGTTATCAATACATACATTAAGGAGTTTAGGGGACACATAAAAAACAAGGTTCAGTGGGGCTGGAGAGGTGGCTCAGGGGTTAAGCCTCTGCCTTGCAGGTGGAAGGTCCTGAGTTCGGATCCTAGACCCCACGTATAGACACCGGGCAGAAGCGGGGGTGGCCTGCGTTTCTGGTCCTGGTAGGGCGGAACCTGTGAATCCCCTGGCAGAGTAAACAAGGAGGTAGAGGCGTCCATGGTGGTTCCCGAATTCGCCGTGGTTCTACACACACACACACATACACACGCACACACACACAATTGAATAAATAAAAATAAAAATAAAACAAGGTTCAGGTAAAAAACAAAGCAAAAAAGCCTCTAGACATCCAAGATAAAAAAAATCCTTTTAATTCTTTAAAATAATAGGAGAATAAAAAGATAAGTTACAGTCAAGGTGAAAACCATTTACAGAATATGGGTTTAGCATTGAACTTGAATTCAGTATGTATGAATAGTAACTCATAATTAGCAACATGTGAAACAGCCAAGCCTGAAAAAAAAAAAAAACCTCAAGAATTCAAAAACAAATGTTTCATGGAAAAACACATGTTCTGAAATAGGTGGTATTCAAAATCATTCTCAATATCATTAAAAGTATGCAGATTTTAAAACAATAAAATATCAGAATCTTTTCAGTTTACAATAAAAATGTTGTCATGGTAGCTGGAAGTAGGCGGACTAACTGGTACTACACATGGTAATATGACTGAAATGATGCTGTTATCTCAGGAACCATTTTGGCAGTTTTTCATAATACATTCACTGTACAACCTAGAGATGCTACTCTTAAATCTTTCTGCAGTAGAAATGAAAACATACATTTATCCAAAAGTCTCTACACAAGTCTGTCATTCATTTTGTTCAAAACTTTCAGCCAATAAATTCATAAACTGGGGTAGATCTATACATAAAACATGACTCAGGAGCTGGGGAGGTAGATCCTTCAGTAAATTGCTTGCAGAATTCAAGCCACAGCACTCACATTTAAAAAAAAAAAAAAGCCAAGCAAATATAGTGGCATGTGCTTTTAATCCCAGTGACCAGAGGTGAATAGTGAATATAGAGAGATCGCTGGGGCTGGTTGGCCAACCAACTTTGACTACCTGGTGAGTTTCTGGCTAGTGAGACATTATGTTTGTCTCAAACAAAATGATGGGAGTAGCAACCAGGGGAATGACAGCTGAAATTGTCCTCTGGCTTCTACAAATACCCATCTTTGAACACACACACACACACACACACACACACACACACACACACACACACACACACACCAGTATTCATAAGAGCAAGGTGCTTATAGACACAACTTTTTGGGTGCATTGCATGTTGACTAAGTTACATTCTGCAGGATTTTATTTATCTGACATTCTTTTTTTGAAAAAAAAATGGAGCGGGAATAGAAGCTGTGGACAAGGGTCGGCCTGCTCATGCTCTCGGTCTACTTGGTACATACATTCAGAAAGCAGAATTGAGTGGCATCATCAGTCACCGAGAACTCTTTCCTGTCTGGTGAATGTAAGAATCACTTTCAAAAGAAGAGTGGCTTTCATTTTGCAGGTGCCTGTCATGCTATGCCACACCGGTAGCTTTGCTTGAGTTAAGAAGAAAGTCCCAAATGTGTGAGCTTTCTTCTGGCTGCCTGTGAACACTGTGGCTGGGGAGTAGGAGATGGAGTAGGAGGGAAGTGGGGAATCATGGCCTTCCACGCTGCTGCTGGGCTCTGGCTGGCAAGCAGGTTTTCCTTTTGAAAGAAGCACAGTGATACATTTTCTGCATCATTTTAGCTATTTTGATTAGTATGGAGCCAACCTTTTTTTCCCCTAACATAGATTTGCATGCTCTTGGGAAAAACGATGCCATTATAACACTTTGCAAAATCACAATCCAGCATTATAACACAAGCGAATTACTGGCACTCATGGCCTGCTGCAGACATTTCAGTCTACACGAGGAGCAGCGTTTTGCCCATTCATAGCCACCTGCCCCAGACCAGCCTTCATTCTAATAACCAGGCATCTGAACTCCATATCTGAGTGTTATTACTCCACAGCAGTCATATTCACTGACTCATTTATTATGTCACTTTTGGAAATGGGTCTATTCAGTCTCCATGTCTCCCTGAGATTCAGGCAAACTGCTACATGTTGTTAATCCAGTCTTTTTATGCAGAGTAATATTCCAGAGTAAGCATTCGAAGCAGTTTGGGCATTCATTCACTAAATGATATTTGGACTGTTTCCATCTTGTAAGAATTACAGATAAAAGGATATTGCAATTGCGTGTAGATGCACTTTTGAGCAGATGTGAATCTCCATTTCTCTGAGTTGAATGTCAATTGAATCTTCAGTTTTATGAGAAAACAATAATCAGTCTTCTAACATGGTTGCGTGGCTTTGCTTTCCCATCAGCGAGTTTGTGTGCTTCCTTACTGACCCTTGATGTTTTAGCAACCTTCTATTTTAGCCACTCTGATGGGTTTATAATACTTCATTTTTCTCAATGGATAACAAGGTTAAGTGTCTTTTCATCCACTGTTTGCTAGTCTGTACATCTCTTCAGAGGACATACTCCATCTCCTTCTTAATTTTTAAGATTGTTCTGGCTACTTTGAAACCTGATTTTTATCTTTCTCTTTCTGTGTATTGTGCACATGTGCATGTGTGTGTTTGTGTGTGTGTGTGTGAGCTCGTGTGGAATTTGGTGCCCGTGCACATGTGAAAGCATACTTGTAGAGGCCCAGGGTTGATCGGTCTCTATCACTCTCCACCTGATCATGATCTTTCACATGGTACTGTCATCGTGTCACTGCTTGACAGGAAGTCTCACCACACTGATGGCACAGAAAGAGTCTCTCATCATTATTCTGTTTGTGTTGTTTCCCCAGTCTCAAGGATTTCTCTTAAAGTTGCCTAATGAAACATATTGTTGCAGTTACCCTTTGTGTTGCTGTTTGACAGCACTCAAACTCAAGCAACGTAAGGGAGAAGGGGAGGATTTATTTGGCTTATGGTTCCATAGGGGAAAGATAGTTCATATGGTGGAAAAGGCATGGCTGGGTGACAAAAAACAGAGGTGCCTTAAACCAGTGCAGACATCATGGAGGCCAAGAGAGAAGGCTTCCGACTGTATAAAAGCAGACTACTAGCAGAAACAGAGCGGGGTTAACCAGCCTCAAGACCCACCCCTGTGGCATGCCTTACTTCATCAAGGCTCCACCTCCTAAAGGTGCCCACGACTTTCCTGAACACCAACAAGTAAGGAAGGGTACAAATACACAAACCTGTGGGGGACAATTCATTTTCAAACCGTGACACACATATACAGAAAAAGCAATAAGATGGTTGGGAAAATATTGGCATATTTTTTCCATTATACCTTTAAAAAGAATAATAAAGTTCTATGCATTTGCACAGCACAAGAAAACCAGATCATCCATTGTTTTTTCCCAAAGGCACTGCTGTTTGGAAGAGGTATTCCATATATCACACAATGTCATCCAAGAAGCATGGCTTCCACTGGAGAATCTGTGCTCCATCGTGTATTTTCCCAGCTGCAAATTCTCCCTAGTCTACCAATGATCTTGAGTGGAGAACTAATACATTGAATTGTGAGACTGTGTTAATTACAGGATGCCTGATAAAAACAACTCAAGGAAGGAAGGAAGGAAGGGTATATTGTGACCAACAATTCCAGGGTACAGTTCAAGAAGTGAAAAAAACAAAAGCTCATAAATAGCAACTTGACAAACAGTCTATAAACAAGAAACATTGAAGTAAGCATGTAATGTACATTGTGTGTGTGTGTGTGTGTGTGTGTGTGTGTGTGTGAACATGCTTGCTTGTACATATACATGTAGATAGATGTCCAGAGACTTAGTGTGGGGAGGTTAAAGTGGAGACACAGGTGAAGATGTTCTAAAGAGTTTCTAGATAATCATCTTTGCTACAGTGCACATAGAAAGCAAATCATTCTGACTGGCAAACGCAAGATGATTGTTATAATGTTCTCTTCATTTTAGTCACTTTTAAGATGTTTCTGGAGAAATATTCCAAATAGAAAACTTCAGTGACTTTTTTTTTAGAAATCAGGAATATTAAAAGGAAATAAGACCTGTGAATATAAAATAGTCAGGAGCTAGCATTTTAAAACACATGCACTGACGACTAAGTCTCAGGAGCCAGTGCCTAAAAATGTGACTGTCCTGCAGGGCTCTGATTTCTATAAGGCTCTATGAATGTTTCCGTCCTTTCCAGAATTCTGGTCTTGTATGTCTTACAGGATGCTGCCCTGCTGACTTCAGTTTCTAGAATGCACAGACGCTGGCTAAGCAACTCAGCCCAGGTGTGGTTTCCTTGCACCTGTTGACTCCTCACCTCTGCTATGTATGGGTTCACAGCGCTTGACAAGCCAACTGCCCTTCATTATGTGCTTACTAAGCATAGTTTTGATTAGAAGAATTTCTAACTTTATCTAGTATTGAGACGAAAAGACCCTTTGTTGAAGAGATTTGAAAATCATTGAAATAGAGGCAACTGAAAAAAACCAACTTCCTATGCACAAATCTTTCTCTGTCAGTCTTTGTAGTTTAATTGCTTACTTACATTCAACAACTTACAGAATGATTTCAAACAAAATCTCTCCAGGTAGGGCAGGGATACGTTAATTCGAGGTGACTCAAGTATGACTCTGAAAGTAGCTTCTGGCAAATACCAAATTAAAAATATTCTTACTGAATCTCTGCAGGAGTAGCCAAAGTGAATCAAGTCGAGACAGACCTTCCCTCTTCTTCAATGTCTATCTCAGCAGTGTGATAGCTTGCTCTGAACAGGAGGACTGTCTTGCAGTGCCTAATGAGAGCTTCAGCTTCCCCAGGCCAGGGGCTCTGGCAGCGTGAATCAACCCCTCAGTTCTACAGTGTGAAGGTTAAATGTGAAGAGCTGCCTTGAGAGTTGGGCATATACTGATCCCAACAGAATAAAATAATGAATCAGTAAAAACAAAGAAAATGTAGACAATACAAATACATCAAGTAAGACCTTTCTAACTAACTGAAGAAATAGAATCTGATTAATGGGAAGTTAAAAAAAATATTCCGAGAAAAACAAAGGAAGGCACAATGTGTGGCAATGTGAGGTTTGGCCAAGTCAGCATTTGTAATGGGCGTAAATATTTGTCATAGAAGAAAGCTCTGGTATTGATGACATAATCTTCATTTAAAACACTAAATGCAAATTGTCTCAGTTACCTACATGCTGCTGGTAAGTTGACAACCAAACAGCTATGGAAACAAGGGGTTTTATTCTCTCTTAGCACTGTCTGATTACAGCTCTTACTCTGGCAGGAAAGTCCACACCAATACCAGGGGCTAAGGGAATTGGTTACATCATATCCACAGGACTGCTGAGAGAGGGACCAAGTATGCTTGCTAGAAACCGTGTGTGTCCAAGTGTGTTGAAGAATGCCAACTTACTTAATCTGCTCCCTCCATCTTATTCATCTGCTCTATGGTCCCATCTACCATAGACTGGATCAAACAATCTCCTGTAGGCTTGCTCAAGGCTTCTCAACTAATAATTCTTCATAACTGTGCCCAGTCTTCAACTGTCAAATTGATAAACGTATATCTAACTATGCCATACCTTACGCAAGTAATATTAGAAAAATGATAAAGATTAAAATGAAAAGTTATGTGCCGGGCAGAAGCAGGGGCAGCCTGCGCTTCTGGTCCTGGGGCAGAGTAAACAAAAAGAAGAGGTAGAAGGAATCCACGATGATTCCCGAATTTACCCTTGGTTCTACACATACACATACACACACATGCACACACACACACACACACACACACATACACACACAATTGAATAAATAAAAAATGAAAAGCTATGAAATGAAGAATGGAAAACACAGCAGAAACAACAATGACAGGTTGCTTCACTGAGTCATCCCACAAAATTGACAACCTTTAACTGTAAAAACAAAAGAGCAGAGACAAAAATCCAAGCTTTTATAATAAAAAGGATAATTACTACCAACTATTGAATCAGATGACTATAAAAGAACATAGTGACTAGCTAAATGGTAATGAACTGGATAACATTGCATTCTATAGAAACGGACTGCTAGAACCAACTCAATACACCATGAGTAGAGACTGGATTATGACTTTTAAACTTCCCAGAAAGCACAGCCTCAGGTCAAGCAGTACTAGTGAACTTTGCCAAACATCTAAGAAACAAATGATACTA
The DNA here is from genome assembly GCA_023101885.1 of Typhlomys cinereus. Taxonomy (NCBI): domain Eukaryota; kingdom Metazoa; phylum Chordata; class Mammalia; order Rodentia; family Platacanthomyidae; genus Typhlomys; species Typhlomys cinereus. The sequence continues at coordinate 478,399 of JALPQD010000192.1, forward strand.
ATTCTTTGTAAAATATTCCAGAAACTAAGAGACAAGAACATTTCCTAACTCATTCTGCAGGGCCAGCAATAACACAGACCATAGGAATTAATGTACCTTATGACTATAAAAAAAATTCTCAAAACAAAAACAGTAAGAATCCCACAGCACAATTTGCATGCACGTGTACAACCATAATTCATTCAGGAACACGAAGGCAGACTTTTTCTGTCATCTTAGGCCATACTGTTTGGGTGCCTATAAACTCACTGGCAATGGGGAAGATTATTAAAAACTTGGTCCATCTGAGAGGGTAAATAGTGGTTCTTTGCAAGCCAGTGGTTTATCTGCCAGCTTCTTATAAAAGGAAAAAGGACAAGGTACCAAAGAAAAAGAATGGAGGTCTCCATGTGGAGTGATTAACTGACTCTTGGTATTAAAGGTCAAATATCTCCATGCCTGGAGACTTTCTCAGAAAGATAATGGCAGGGGATGTAAAGAGCTGACTCTCAGGGGGTACGGGAAGTCCAGGTAAGATTTATATCTGCAACTGTGGTGAGGATTGTTAGTCCACTGAGGACATGTTGCCCGAGGGCATCATGGCACACTTGTAATGCTAGCTCTTAGGAAGTTGAGGCAAGAGGATCACGAGTTTGAGGCCAGCCTGTACTACATATTAGGATCCTGTCTCAAAAAAAAAAAAAAAAGAAGCTAGCTGACTGACCAATCAATCAAGTGAGAATATAATGGTATGAATTAAATTGCACTCACTGTGGAAAAAATAAGATATGTTTGGATCCTGACCACCGAATTTTATTTATTTAAAAAAGGATCATAGCAGATGTAATTATTTTAAATGGGGTCATATGGATACCACTTAATTGAAAGCCTGACTTGTAAAAATGAAAACATCATTGGTAGCTGTGTGAGCCGGACTCTACCTCTGAGATGCCTCTGGAAAGAGATCGTTACTCTACACAAGTGCTGTGAGGAAACACTCACTTTCACTGAGACCTTAACCCGAGCACACACTAGGTCTGAGTAACATACTGAAGATCACTACAGGCCAAGTAAAGTAGCAAAGCGGGGTTGACCAGAGATGATGGATCCTGGGGCCTTGGGCAGAGCTGGGGTGAGTGAGTGAAGGGGCAGCAGACACTCTGGGTACCCCAAGATCAGAGGTTCACAACTTGAGCCATCTTCTGATGCTGCCTCTTTGAACATTCATCCATTCATTTAACAGCTCTCCTCATAACACCTGTGATAAATGGCAAGGTCTCATCTCCTAGGGGCAGAGGGTGATCCTGGGCAGTTCCACTCAGACTCTTTCTTCATCCAAACTGGACATTAATCCCTGAAATGTAACCACCCTCTCACATCTGCACTTTTCCTGTAAATCACAAAGCTATGCACTTCATTATTATATATGACCCTCTTCCATTTCTTTTCTCTATCTAAGTTTATTTTTTAGACATATTAGAGGAGGTACACACATATTTTATTTTGTCACCCCTTCTTTCTGTGGGGCATAGGCAGGACCACAGACTTACTTCTACATGATGATTGTAGTCAATACTCCATTGATTTTCACAGATTCACATTCATGGTCCTACATTACAGGGATGTGTTATTAACTCTGTGTTCCATGCGTGGCTACAGATTTACATTTGAAGGATATGTTTACTGTGTCAAGTTACAAGCTCAAATATCTGTTCGGTCCTACAGGGAGGCTACATCACTGAGCAAAGCTCTTAGCTCAGGTGGTGTTTCCTTCTGGGACTTCATGACAAAAAGGCAGAAAAGGTCATAATTAATTAATCTTTTATTTGTTGTAATTTTAGACCTTACAGTGCAGTTCCAAAAATAGAGTGGCTATGACCAGGCGGGAAAATCAGCAAGTTGTCTCCTTCAAAAGTGAGTAGAAAGTGAAAGGAAACTTCAAGCCCCGCTTGTGGATGCTCTCATAGTTGAGGGTGCTTTCAGTTCTGATTAAGAACACTGAAGACAGAGACCGTCTGGCCTGGGTCCACACCACTCAGGGCATTGCTGGAAAGGGTCTGTAGAGCAGGCGCTCTAAAAAGAGTGACAGCTTGTCTGACAAAGTCAAAGGAAGGTCTGGATCTAGAGCAAGGGCTGGTCAATTTGCTTCTATTTAAATAGTATATTAAGCTAAGAAAACTCCACATTGCATACACGAATGAGTTGCAGCTTTCCAAGACATCTCAGGAACTTTCTCATCAGAACACTGCATAAATAAATGTAACAAAATAGTGTGGAGAGAACTCTTGGATTATAAGGCTTCTTCATTTACTGTCTATGTGACACTGAATCACTCTCCATACCTTTAAATGTAAATATAGTAAGAGTTTTTTAAAAAAGCGTTGGCTTTTCCCTTTTTCCTTCCCTTTCCACAGAGAGTCTTTTATTTTTTAAATGAGAGGTTTTTTTTATTATTTATTATTTATTCAATTGTGCGCGTATGTGTGTGTGCATGTGTGTATGTGTGTGTGTGTGTGTGTGTGTGTAGAACCACGGGCGAATTCGGGAACCACCATGGACGCCTCCACCTCCTCCTTATTTACTCTGCCCCGGGATTCTGAGAGCCCCGCAGCCCCGGCTCGGCCGGCCCGACGCCCGCCCGCACCCAGGCCCGGCGGCCGCAGAGCGCACGGGGCAGCAGCGCGGGGCGGCACCGAGGCGGCGGCCCGCGGGCCAATGGTGATGGGAACGGCGGATCCTTGCGCTGAGCGCCAGGGACGGCGGAAGCTGTGACCCGCCACCTGCCTACCACGAGGTGGTGGACGCCGAGGGGTCACCTGCAGACGACGATCAAAGACGGCTGTGCCCATGCGATGCCGGCGGCAGACGCTGACCTCTTTCCCTCCAATCACTGCGTCCCGGCGGCGCAGTGACCAGGCTGGGCCGGACTCTCCAAGAAAAAAGGAAACAAGAGCAGAGAAGAGACGCTCCAGGATGCTCCAGCCACGTGGAGGTCAGCTGAGCTTAGCCTGCTGCTAGCATCAGCCAGCCATGCCGCTTCTGCCGCTTTAAAAGACTATCTGTTTCCCCTCTGGAACTGGCATGGCATTAACTACTGGCGGCCGTGCACCCGCTCGGGCCTTGCCCCCAGGACCAGGCCTGGGGACCCCCGCCGCTTGCGCCCGCTGAAAAGTGATGGGACCCGTGAGGCTCAGGACCTAGAAGGGCAGGATGGACTCCCGTGTGAGGACGGCGGGGTCGCTGAAAGACGCCCCGAGGCTGGTCTGGATGCTGGCGAGAGCCCTGCTGAGATTCGCCTTCATGGTTGCCAACAACCTGGTCGCCGTCCCCTCCTATGTCTGCTATGTGCTCCTCCTGCAGCCCCTGTGTCTGCTGGGCAGGAAGTGCTTCTGGCACCGCAAGGGTCTCATGTACAAGTGACCGTTAGGAGTGGTGGCTTCGTGGGGCTGGTGCGGGCTACACAGGGGATCCTGTCTACAGTGCCGCCTAAGCAAAGATTCTCGGTGGACACCACGATTACAATTCAGATCGCTCTGTTACTGCTGTACTGTATTGTGTTGAATGTTGTAAAGTGGAAACCATGTGCACCAGATAGTGGCAGAGAGGAGGTGAGACTTTCTACAGTGACCAGCAGACAGCTGAATGATCAATAGCCTAATATGCCACACTGTTTGCCAGAACCCTGAATTCCATGTGTGTGCTCACAATGTGGATGGATGGCCCGGGCTCCGTGGCCCCGGGCTCCGTGTGTTCCCAAGTGGGATGGCCTCCCTCAGGCAGGGGCTACCTGTGCTCACACCATGAACTTAGGTCTCACAGAAGATGAACAAAATTGCTCTTCCTCAGCTTTATCATGTATTTGTAACCACGTGGAACTAGGAGCTCAATCATAACTATCTACATCCTTAATGTACTTTCTTTTATTGCTTACATATTATTTTATATTGTTCAATTTAAAAAATTAGGATATAAAGGTAGAAGGTGGACACGCTAGGGAAATGTCCAGGGGAAGTGGGAGGGAGATAAGGGTAGCTGTGATCAAATGCATTGTCTGCAGGTATGAAATTGTAAAAGAGTGAAAATTAAAAAAAAAAAAGACACACAAAAAAAGTGTTGACTCTTCTAGCTCTTCAACACTGGGAGGTCTGGCTTTCCTGCTTATGCCTTTGGTGACCATTTAGAGCTCCCAACAGAATGTGAAATGGTGGGGGGAAAGTTGCACTCATGGATCTCTACAGGTCTCCTCCCTTCACCCTTCTTTCAGTTCCTTCTTTTTCTCTCCCTCTCTCCCCTCTTTCCACCTTGCTCTCTCACCATCCTTTCCACCTTCCTTACCTTCTTCTTCTTGCCTTCTGTGTCTTCCTTCCTTCTTCCTTTTTCTATCCTCTTAGCTTCTTCTCCATATGTCCTTCTCACTTCCCTCATACTCTCTTCCCTTCCTGATTCTTCTTCCTCTTCCTTCTCCTCCCTTTCTGTCTCCCCTTTCCTTTTCTCTTCTTTTCTCCCTCCATGTCCTTCATCCCCATCTTCCTTTCCCATTTTCCTCCCTCCTCTTTCTAGCTTTCTCCCTCTTCAGTTCATTCCTCCTTTACTCTCTTTCCCTGCTTCCTTCTCTTCGTTTTCTTTCTCTCTTCTTCTCTCCCTCTGTTTTTCTCTCTTCCCTGTCATCCTGCTGTTCATTCTTATCTAATTAGATACCTAGCACACTAATGTCTAGACACCTGATCCTTGGTAGTCTAGTCCCTGTTTCCTGTTTCCTATTTCTCCCCATTGCTGAATTTTAATATCTCATAAGATATGACTCATATTTTACTTTGCTCAGTGTGCTCTATACCTAGTGCTGTGACTGGCACATTGTCAAAATTTTACTGTAAGTACCATCATCTCAGTTAAACTGATGGGATTTTAGAAATGGAACTTCCACGATCATGGAGAAGGCTGGTAACAGCAGATTCTAGAGTATGTAGGAAACAGATTGAAAGATGAGCCACTTTCTGAATAGCTGAGAGATGCTCTGTGCCAGACACCTCATGCATTCTGTACTATTCAAAGCAAACCAGTATGGTGTGTGTGGTCACTACTTCTCAAATTACAAGAAATTTCCTTTGTGTGTTCATAGTGATTTAGCTAAGAAAGTTGAAAGCCACAATTTGACCTCAGAATTCTCTGATATTAAACCCCTGCACACATTCATTCTGCAAACACTTACTCTCTGATGTATCAAGGGACAAGTCAGTGCTGCTTTTTTCCTCCAAATCCATGTAAAAATGTGTACACTAGGTGGCCCAAATCAGGTTAAGTTGTCCAAAACTATCTCAAGTCATCAGGCAGGTTAAGTTGTCCAAAACTCTCTCAAGTCATCAGAACACAGACCAATTTCCAACCAATCTAGACAGCCAGAACTCCACGTTTCCAAACCACACCTTGATTCCCTGTCTTGGTGGATCCTTCAGACACTGCCCATCCCTCAGTGTTGTGCGGCAAGCTCCCTTTTGTCTTGTCCCATGTCTGCAGAGAGTCGAGTCAGCAGGAACGCTTCTCACAGCTACTTCTCAATCCTTTCCTCCTTTTTCTACTGGGGACCTGACTCCCCTGCTGGGGCTCTTTCTTCTAATCCTTCCTCACGTTCCTTGGGGCCCAGTTAGCTTGCTTATCAGAGCTTCTGAAGGCATCATCCATTACTCAGAAATACTTGGTTCTCATCAACCCTCTCCAAGGATTCCTCAACTTTTGCAGCCCATAAAATCCATATTCAACTTGTCTCAAGATTCTTCCTGTCACAAACTATCAACCGAAGAGCAATTATGAGCTTGTGTTTAGAAAGAGCAATGCTCTATTCTAAAGTGTAGCAGGTGCAGAACTTCTGCCTCTGCCTCTTAATTAATCACTGGGCTAATTGCACAGATCAGTCTCCTTTTATGCATGCAGGTTGGTTCCTGTAAGATAGTCAGGGTCAGCACACTATGGCCTTTGTTATGTTCATAGCAAAGGAGAAATGATGCTGGCTGAAGATTAGAAAAAGGCCTTTTTCTAGAAGATGTCTAGCTTCAAGTTGTCAGATCGCTGACCAAGGTCTAGTGCATGGAAGGGTGATGTTTTAAATCAGAAGCTTATCAGTCACAGATCAGGCACTCTGGCATTTCAAGGAAACAGTGACCTCTGACTTTGATGCATGGCTAGTTTTCTAAGTGTCTATATGTATCTGAAATAATGCTAAAATTTTCAGGAGAAAGTCTTTCTTGTGAAGGGAAGTATGTTTTTGGTATTGATCCTGACAATGCTTATTTATCTCTGTGACCTTGGACAAATGACTTGACCTTTTGGTGGCTTCGTAGTTTCATCTGTAGAACTCAAACAAGTAAAGAACTGTTTCTCACATTTTGGTCAGAGTTGAAACGCTAAACAGTCATCCATCCAGCACATTCTACACATTTTTTTATTATTTATTCAATTGTGTGTGTGTGCATGTGTGTATGTGTGTGTGTGTGTGTGTGTGTGTGTGTGTGTGTGTAGAACCAAGGGCGAATTCGGGAACCACCATGGACCTCCCCGCCTCTTCCTTGTATACTCTGCCCTGGGATTCACAGGCTCTGCCCTACCAGGACCAGAAACGCAGGCCGCCCCCACTTCCGCCCGGCATCTATACATGTGCTCTAGGATCCGAACTCAGGACCTTCGACCTGCAAGGCAGAGGCTTAACCCCTGAGCCACCTCTCCAGCCCCACATTCTACACGTTAAATAAGCAGAGGCTGTCTTCCTTTCTGATGCTTTTTGCTTAGAGATCCTTCTTCAAAGAACCATCTTTGGCAGTCTAGAGAGATATTTTAACCGGTAAAGGACATGCTAAGCAATCATGAAGACATGAATTTGATTATCAGAAAAGCATATCAAAAAGCTAGGTGTGGTGGTGCATGCTTGTAATTCTGGAAGGAAGAAACAGGTGGATTCCTAAGTCTCCCTGACCAGTTAGCCTAGCTGAACAGAATCACCAGGTCCCATGCCAGTGAAAGATCCTGTCTCATAAAACAAAATGGATGGCACTGAGGTTGGCCTGCTCTCTACATACGTGCACACATACACACATGCACCTGTACAGATATGTGCATGTATACACACACACACACACACACATACATACACACGAACTTTATGTTCACACTGCCCAAGTCATTCTCTGAACTCCTTCATTCATTTCCTGGCCCTGGATGGCAGCAGTCATAACATGAAGACAAATCCAGCAGCTCAGTGATATTTTAATCATTTAGGTAATTGTGGAGACTATCATTGTCCCACATTTTACTTTTATCTTTGAATGATGGCTATTAATTGGCTTGTTACAATTTTTTAACCATTGACTGTACTGCATGATAGAAGAATCTGATTATGAAAAAAAAGTCAGCAGTGGGAGGGTGGGTGCTGTGCTGACAGAAGAAGCGACAAGGACCCAGGACCCAGAGAAGCTTGGCAGAGGGACGTCAGGTGAAAGACTCCTGGAGCAGAGAGCATGGGCCTTGTGAGGACATGTGCAGGTGGCAGAAGGCTCTTCTTGTCTGGCAGCAAACAGCACCAAGCTCTCGGAGCACATATGGCTGGCAGGTAAGGCACCCCACTGGTCAAATGAACTGAAGGTCCCTCTTAACCTGAATTGATGGCCCCACCACTTCAAAGAGCTATGCTGAGTCTCACTGATACTATACTCATGCCTTAAAAAAGACCAGTGTGCCACGGGCATGCCTGCTTCATAATGATTTTAGCTACTGTTCTCTGGTTGCAGAGACCAGAGGTAGCTCTGGGAGATCTGGACATGCTTATGTGTCCAAGTGATCTTGAAGAAAAGAGACAGCACTGATCCAAACCTCATCTGCCTGGTGACTGAGCGTTTGCAGAACCAAAGAAGAGCTATTGGTTGTGGAACAATTCTCTAATAGGAATAGTGAGTGAGTTTCCTGAAAGTTGAACCACAAATCAGTTTTCTGCTTCTTAAGAAGGACTGAGTGATTATTAAGATTCTGATAAAATGTGTTAAGAGTTGGTAGCAGACTTCTTTCAGATCAAGTGGGATTGAATCTTTTCAAAACATAACCAGAATGCTTAATCAGCCTGGGGGTGGTGGACTTGTTGCCTCCTTGCTTGCTAGGAGCACATCTATACCTGCCATACAAGTGTGAGCTGTGTTTGGGCCGCTTTTAAATGTCTCTTCCCATTATTAGAGGAGAGAAATTTTGTCATGAAGGGGTACAGGATACTGCTCTCTGACTTTCCCATATATGTAAGATCTCATGTGATTTCACCTTTTCCACCACATGAACTGGGAGTGTGGCAGGTCTGCCAGTGTTTTGACACATGGATAGCTCCAGTGTTTTCCTATGACAACAAGACAGAAGTGTTGGGGTTCCATTCTTCAGCCCTCCCTCCTTCCCTCCCTGGCCTCCAGCTAAGCTCCAAGCTACTTCTTTCTTTTCCCTTGGACTTCAATCACTTTTGCTGCTTTGTTCTTGTGTGTGTGTGTGTGTGTGTGTGTGTATGCACAAGAGTGTATTTGAATGCATGTGTATATGGTGGTCCAAGGGTGACATCAAGAATTGTTTAATATTGTTATAGTTACTAAATGCTTTGCTCTGGGAATTCTCAGACTCCGCCTTCCAGGACCAGAAGTGCAGACCTCTGCCACCATTTCTGCCCAGCATTTTTATGTGGGATATAGGGAGCTGAACTTGGTTGTTTTGCTTGAGAAACAACAGTTTTAACTCCTAGGCCAACTCCACAGTCCACACTTGCTACTTTATAGACACAGAGATTGTATCATCCATGTGGCTTCCAAGTCATTAAAAGTTCAAGACAGGCAGTGTTTCTAAGATGGCTGATCCCTACTTTTGCCACCACTTTCAAAATGGCTCAGCTCCTGAAGTCGGTGTCCCTGCCCACCTGGATGTGCATGGCATCCAGCCATGGTGCTGTCCCTGAGGACACTGCGCCCATGACTTCTCCATCAGACATGGGCAGCAGCATCCCTGGAAACTGGTAGTTCCAAAGTCCAAGTATCAGGACCTTGTCAATCAGAGGAGAGGCCAATGTTTCCCCACTTGTGGCCCTATCTTCGGCCACTAACAGCTTGGACAAGGTGGTGAAGGCTAAAGCTGTCCATGCCAATGTGATTCCCTGATTATAAAATAGAAGATTATCTAGCATTTTGATCAATTAGACCTACTACACACCCTCTCTGGTTGGACCTTACCAATGAGGAGATAAGGTTCCTTTACATCATAGAAGTACACCATAAACTAAAGTTGCAGAGTGGAGAGATAATGAAAGAAGACAAGCATTTAGCCCTAGCTCGTCCATTCCAAACAGCCCCCCTCCTTGGTCTCTTAAGCATAAGCCAATAGGTTGGTTCACCACTGGTTTCTCTGTAATTTTACTTGGCCCAGATCCTAGCACATGGATCCTGGGAGAGTGAATGATAGAACATATCAGACAGATGAAGCCTTTTTGGACCAAGATCCATTCAGAAGTCTGATTCTGGAGGTTCTGCCCTCCAGGCCTTCTCCCATAGAGCTGACGTGTGCCCAAGCCAACCCAAAGGCCAAAGATCCAACAGTCTTCAAGTTGCCCAAGTGGATGTCCTGGTGATAGAAAGGAAAGAAACAACCAGCCAAACACATAATCTCCAGCCCCATGACTTGAATGTGCTGACACCTCTGGCTTCTAGCATGCTTTCTATTAGAGGACTTTGCTTTTCTACTTTGGATCTGACATAGGAATGGTATTTTTTTAAAAGAAAACTCTTAAATGAACACTACAATGGAGACATAATTGAACTTTGGATAACAGTGTAAAGGCTTGAAAAAATCAATGGTGATATTAGGGGAGCCTCATGACCTATTTTTGCATCAGTTATTCAAAGCAAGAACTCAAATTCTTGCTTACTAGGGGTTTATGCTGTTCCAAAATCAAGACCTCTTATTTCTTTATCATGATCAACACAAACATTGACAGATCATAGCAGAGCAGTGCCCACAGGCTAATCTAGAAGAGCTGGTCCTCCGGAGGTGCCTTGAAGCAAGGTCATGATTTGTCTGATAGTTGGGTGCAGCTAACAGCCAGGCATGGCAGAAAACCCTCTCTGTAAGCTGAAGTAAGAGGCTCCTTGGTTTTTGGCCAGCCTAAGGAGTCACTGTCCTACAGTGGTTTCCTTGGGCCTCTTGGGGCTCTGCATTTGAGAGCTCTTCTCTGACATGGCACAGAATAAACACAGTAACACTGGTCTGGGACGCCCTGTCTTACACTTTAAAGTGGATTAGCCTTTAAAGATGGTCTACAGCTGGATGTAGACATGAGTTTCAAGTGAAAGGCAACATTTGATTTCTTGTTCAAGTTAAGGCCTGCTTTGTTTTGTTCTTTTGCATGCGTGTGTGCATGAGTGAGTGTGTGTGTGTGTGTGTGTGTGTGTGTGTGTGTGTACACAAGGGCATTTAATTGTATATACCTATGAAGTGATCTGGGGATCTGAACTTAGGTCCTTTTGCTTGGAAGGCAAAGACTTTAACCCCTGAGCCATCTCCCCAGCCCAGGATTTTTAAATGAATTTCATTCTTTTGGTTTTTTTAAGTGTGTGTGTGTGTGTGTGTGTGTGTGTGTGTGTGTGCACGTGCGTGCGTGCGTGCGTGTGTGTGTGTATTTGCGTGCTTCTATGCACTCAGGTGCATGTGTGTGTATATCAGTGGGTACTGTGTGTGCCTGTGGAGGCCCAAGGATGACCTTGGGAACCATCTTGGATGGATTGTTCTACTTCCTATTTGTGCTGCTTTGGGCTTTTCCAGGCTTCCCCTTCCAGCCGGGAAGGGCAGGCTGCTGCTATTTCTGCCCAACATTTTTACATGGGATCTGGAATCCAAAGGCAGGTTTTTTTGCTTGCAAGACAGAGGCTTAACCTCTGAGCCATCTCTCTAGTCCCCATAAATGAGCTTCATTCTTTGTTCAACACATCTTCCTAAGGAAAGAAAGAAAGAAACTGTCTTTTTATTTCTCATCTCTATATGCAGGTTTATTGTCCTGAACTGTATCTAGAATACCTGCTAGATTCTCTTCTGAGTAATATTTTTACATAAAGATAGTGCCTTTTCAACAAGAAGTGTTGGAGTCTAAAATTATCAGAGAATAATTTATTTGTGTTAAATCTCTTGTGTTAACAACAAAAACATCCTTACTACTTCAAAAATAAAATAAATAAAATTTCATAACAATTCCCAAAGAAGATCAATATTCCATCTCTGCCGCCCCAACACTGGGATTAGATATGTGTGCCACCTGCCCAGAGGAGGCCATGATGGGGAGCTCTTCCCTGCCCTGGAGAGGAGCCTGTGACAGTGAGTTCTCCCCTACTCTGGAGAAGAAGCTATGATGGTGAGCTCTCCTCTGCCCTGGAGAGCAGGCCATAATGGTAAAGTCTCCCCGGCCTGGCGAGCAGGCTGAGTGGTGAACTAGGTGCAGACCAGTGTCAGCAATGCTTCCCATCTCACCTCCATCTGGGGAATGTGTTTACCAGCTTGAGTGTGACTGAGTGAACATGCCTGTTTACCTGGAGTATCTGTAATCTGTATTTTTATCTGAATATTTTCACAATGAGCTACATGCCCACAGTCATCCGGTGAGATTACGTTGCCTGGTAACACTGCCCTCCTGCAGACTTGTGTAAGCAAACTGGATACAAAGTTGTTTGGTGTTGTATTTTCAGACCCTGTGACAAATGACTGAATACCATTGTTGCTTGTTGTAGCTTGGCACACAAAGCCACAGACTTTGTAAATATGACTAGAAACTCATTGTGTTGTTATGGAATAAAAGAATGACCCTTAAAGATACCGGATGACTTGAGATATCTAAGAAAGACACCTGCAGAAGTGTTCCACTGTTGTACCTTTTCATAAGGAGACATGATTAATGTCCTCTCATCCAAGCAATCCTAGATAATGATTTCCCCCACTCTATCTTGATTTGGCTTACTTACAGTGGCTTGGGTGAGAGGTTACTTACAGGTGAATGAATAGGCATTATTTACAGGAGCAGATAAGAAGCTACTTATAGGAGCACGGAAAGAGGTTATTTTCAGGATCGTGAGTGGCACCAAAACACCTGCTTCACTTAGACATTTCACTTCAGCAGTGGGTGATGACTTCCCCATAGCTGTATAGCTGGAGACAGTCTTCAGTGAGGCTTCCACCTGCTGTATATTCTAGAACCTTCTTGAGCTATGTACAACTGAAGCAAAATTACATGTAGCTGAGGAGGCGGCAGATCACACTCAGCTGGGAAGGGGGCCCAGGAGGGAGTGGCTGGAATCTCAGGTGAAAGTCTCCCAACACACCCTTTGCTTTACTTCTTTGAGGGAATGTCAATAAATCACATTTTCAGGCGTCTCTTTCAGTTTCAGGTATCTCTGCTACTGAGATAAAGAAAATAATGTCTGTGGTGCTTGGAAGACAGAGGTCATCAACATTCATTTACAAATATCCTTAGAATGACTTTTGAAGAAATTTTCTTCCTCTGTTTTAGGAATGGCTGCAACCTTGGAATGATTGCTAACAGTATACCACACTCGATTTCAGAACAAATTGGAGGAAATTATTTGGGGCTGATAAGTTTTCATGACCCCATGTCTGATTTGGCATTGTAGGAATAAGTTCCGTGGGCATCAACACCCAAGCAGTAGTAGCTGTTAAAAGGATTCATGACTGCATAAGAGTATCAGGTGAACTTTGTTCTGGGGCAGTAGGGGAGACAGTCTAGGGACAATGGGATGAAGCTGTGGAAAGGGGAGAGAGATTAGACTTGACTCTGAAGGCAATAAAGAAAGCAGGGATTTACAGCTAAGAAGAAAGCTGGAATTAAAAGGCAGAGGATACAAAATTTACCAGGAATGCAAGGTAATTACTGGTGTTCTGATAGGATTCTTTCTAAAGGAAGGTCAGGGTAACCTGGGCTGGGGGCGGGGTCCAGACTAGCGGGTTTGAGGGTCCAGAACAGAATGAGGAATAAGGGATGGGGAATTTGAGGAGATAGACATTAATCAGCATTTGAGAAAAATCCAAATTAAAACCACTTGGTGCATTTAGATCCTTGAGAACAAGGGCAGAGTCAAGGAGAGAATCTTTGAAATAGGGTGTGTACAAAAGGAACAGTAGCCACTAGAGGATGACCCTCGGTTCAGATCAGCAGAGTGTAAACTCAGCGGAACACAGGCAAGATGTTCTCTTGAATCTGCTCTGGTTTTTGCCAAGTGGGTTTGGAGCCACAAGGACAATGCTAGCCAGAGTAGTCCTGCAGCATAAGAAAGCAGGCACGAGTGTAAGGAACCACTAAACAAAGGGCCTGCTGACCTTGACTCAACTCCAAGCCAAATCTTTCTGCTGGAAGTCAGGGGAAGGCAGCACAGAGCATTTGCAAATCAATCTCCTAGAAGGACAGAGGGGGCTGGGAGGAGTTAATAGAAAATGGAACCTAAATAAGAAGCAAACAATCTTCATAGCATTTTTTTGGTTTTGTTGTATATGCTATATTGTATTGTGTGGTATTATATGTAATTGTTAGTACGGATATATGTATAAGTGTATGGAGTGCCCGTGCACATGAATGCACATGCTATTACTATTAATGCTATTAAAGGAATAATTTAATATGAAATTTTTATTGTCTCTCTACACACATGTATCAAAATAAGTGCAATGAATACAGTAGGCATGAGACAAATCCTTTTCAGAAGAAGTAAGATAAAATTTTTTGTATATTTTTCCATCGTTAGGAACAATTCTGAATTGTCTGTTTGAAAAATATGAACAGAGCATTCTACAAATATGTAAGCCAAACAAGCAACCTATTCTCTTCTGAATTTGTTTGATATAATTAGTTTTTTTCCTAGATTTGGGGAAGAAGTTGGAAAATAGTAGCTGCCATTGGCAAATCCATACTGTATTGTGGCACTGTGGTTGTTTAAATTTGAGTCTTCATTATTCATTAGCTATACTTACCTTAAACATATTCAACTTGGCCTTTCTCATGTATGAAATGGATAGAAACATACCTAGCACAATGAGGGAGAGGTGATGAGATTTGGTTAAAGAAATTCATGTGCAATGTTCAGAAGATTCCAGGCACATAGTAAGTACTGAAACTACTTTTAATCTTCTACCTCCAATTCTGTTTATTGTGAAATATATCATTTCAAAACCCTCAGGTCTGTCCAAGCCTCAGCTCACTGGCTCATGGCCCTCAGGATAGCTATGAATGTAACTCAATAAAAATTATAAACTTGAAACGTGAGTTTTTTAAAGATTTAATTTTTACAGTTAATTTTTCAGTGTTGCATATGTGCATATAGTGAATATGTGATATTCATCCCTTAAGCCTCAATCTCATACCTCCTCCCTTTTACCTTACAACCCTTCATCTCCCCTGTCAAACTCCCTATTTCCAAATCTTTTCACTTGTGCTTCCATACTTCTACATCATAGAGGAAAGCATCTTCCTTTCCTTTCCTATCAGCATCATTCCTTATCAGTCTCTCTGGAAGGGTTGGAGCTTCTTGAGACCATTCCTCTTTCCTGGTGAGATATTTACAGGACAGTTCCCATGCAGTTCTTGTACAAGTATACATCTTTGCCATGAAATCATGTATACCATACCTGTCATGCCCACTATGATCTCACTTCAGGCTCTTACAATCTTACTTTCCTCTTTTTCATTGTGGCTTAGATGTCCTGTTTAGAGTCAAGCAGTCTGCAACAATCATGCATTTTCTGCCTTTTGGCCTATTGTGTTTTTCTGTAGAAATACCTTCTGTTGCAAAAGGAGGTTTCAAGGTTGATTACTGAGTGTTCCTCTAATCTATGGGTATAATAACATGTTTAAACAGCAGTTTGATAAAGTATTTTCATAGCTAAACATTCTTAGCCTGCACTTCCCCTGGGCTCTGTTTCCTCCCCTTTCATGGATTCTCATTCTAGTTTATAGTAACAGTAATTTCTTTCCTGCTGACAAGGAGGTCTTAAATACAAGCAGATGTTGTTGGTTGCCTCCTTGATATTCCTGCCACTATTACACTGATAGTCATGTCTTGTCATGGTAATTGTTATTTCATCTTGCAGATTTCACAAATTGAGGAGATCTTTGATTGCTTGCCTCTCCCAATATCTTCTATAGTACTTTTTGGTACTGTTTAAGCTAGCTATCCAGCAAGGAGTAAGCTTCCAGACCTGCTTCAGCTGGTGTTTCTGTTCATGTCTTGTGATCCACATGTGTTGTATCTTTAGTATAGGGTCTTACTGTCAGTTTCTGGAAGGCTACCAAGAGCAATGGCAAAAGTCTATACTGTTTTGAGTGGCCTTTGAGACCTCTTTGAGTAACAATTTATTAAGCAGGATCACATACCTATTACTTCTAGTATTCTTTAGTCACCTATAAGTTCTAGATGAAACATCCCAGGACATTTTTTTGTTTTGCCCTAGTTTCAAGATCTAAGTTTTTTATTGAAACTATTTTATTTATCCGAGAGAGAGAGAGAGAGAGAGAGAGAGAGAGAGAGAAATAGAGAGTTCCTGCAAGCCATGGTACATGAAAATCAGTTCTCTCCTACCATATGGTCTTCAGAGCATCAAACTCAGATCACCAGGTTTCGGAGAAGGCATTTTACTTGATAAACTATTTTAGCAACCCCAAACACGAGATATTTTTGTAACTTAATGATTGTGCAGTTCTCAAGCATGAACTTTAAAGATGATGATCTCATGTCACAATGACAAAATTGCTGTATGAGCTCATTGTGAATTAGCCATATCCAAATGCAGTCCAGTAAGGGCACTAGAGCTAAATTTACCTAGTTCATGAGAGCTCCCATTCAAATTAGCTTTTCAGGCTTAGATATTATAATTCACCCCAGGATGCTCAATCTATTTTCTTTATTGGTACAGTTACTGTTGTTTTTCACCTGTGACTGGAAAAGTGAAAGGAGATTTTGTCACCTTGGCACAAATAGACTATTAGGGCCTCTGTTCCCAGATGGCCCTGCAGCCTCACCCAGTGCTGTGGTGGTCCCTACTTGCTGCCTCTGTCTTTAGCACCTGGTGGAAAGGGTCTTCTCCAAGAGGCACCATTCTTGCCTAGTGCTTTAAGTTCAGAGATAGTCGGCCAACAGACTTCTATAATTCTGCCGTGTGTGTGTGTGTGTGTGTGTGTGTGTGTGTGTGTGTGTGTGTGATCAGAGGGCACTCTATGCGGCTGTGAAGACCAAGGGTGACTTTGGGAATCATCCTGGATTATTTCTTCCTCCTTTTTGCTTCACTCTGGGATTTCCCAGACCCCATTCACCAGGCCCAGAAGTGCAGATCCCACCATTTCCACCTGGTGCTTTTATGTGGGGCCTGGGGTCTAAACTTTTAGACTCAGAGTCTTAACCTCTGAGCCATCTTTCCAGTCTATATAACTGCTTCCTATTGCAGGTTTATGCATTCTGCTTTTCCTATGGTTGACTTCTTGGTGACCAGAGGCAGTGGAGGAGGAACCATTAAATGGCAAAATCTACTGCTATGCACCAAATAACTTGACAACGGACAGAGAACCGAACTGTGAGGAACATTTTACCATGCTTGGCCAGATACTATGTCAGGTCTGAGAATTTCAGTGGTTACTTTATTCATAGAATAATTAATTATTCTGCAAACTGGGAGGTTACAGGTCAGCAAAGAGACCTTATTTCTACTAGAAATCATGCTAGTAAAAGGGAGCACTTGCCACTCAGGTCTTATCAGAAGCCCCACACCCTTAACCACCTTACTATTTTTTTCATAGTGAAGAAACCTTGCTGGCTATTTGACAAACCCTTCAAAACTCGCTTTGTCACCACCCACACTGATCAGAAATGGTGTATGCTGATTAGTTACTGTGGTTCTGTGTTTCTGGGAAAGCAATCCTCTTGTCTTAGGAAGCACACAGTCTCCAAACACATTTGTCTTTATTTCCCTAAGCTACGTGCTTCTGACTCAGGGAACATGTTTGTGGCAGCAGATTCATCACTTTTCATTGTTGCTATTTGCTTCCTCCAGAGCTGTTTTAACAGCCTTAGATGAATTTGCTATTCTCCGTACAATGTTTGTTAAGTAGCTGAAAAGTATTTTTCCCCAAGTCTGTGGAAGCAAGATGAAGCACTTCTTGGCCCAGTATCATGCAATTAAATTAAGTGGGCTGGATTTGGAAACCCCTCCTGCTGGTTTGTCTAAACACTCAGCCTCTGCTGCTAGGGAGGAAATAATTAATTTTGCTTTTAGGCTTTTTCATGTATACAACAGAACTCAGTGGTGTGTTTTCACAGTGACGTAATCACCCTGACTCTGTTTGAGGGTCGGGTATTTTAATTACTCTGTGTTTGGTGGAAAATTCTAGGCAAGGTTTTGTGCTTTTTATGGTTTATGGTCAGAACAGATAGACACTAGCACTGATAAGCCAACTTCATTTTAAAACCACCACTTGGGTAATATTTGGAGGAAGAATTCTGTAAAACAAAAGGAGGTAAAAGATACACCGAACTCTTCAAATATTACAAGAAAATGGGTGATTATTTTTAATTCATGTGAGTGGAAAAACCAGAGGAAATGAGTGAATCCTGCTCAAGACTGTTTAAAGTAATTCATATTTAAAGATACGTCAGACAACTGGAGCATATTTAAGGCAGTATGGACAGATGGTGAAGTAAGATTAAGCCTCTAGCACTTAAATATGGTTACTGAGTATGTCATTTGGAAAAAGTACAATAATAAGCTACCTCACAGAAAAAATAATTGCTATTGGATAAGTTGACTGCATGTGGGTGCATTGTATACTTGTGTATGTGTCTGTCTGTGTCTTTATGTGTGTCTGTGTGTGCACTTGTGTGTGCTTATATGTGTGTAGGTCTATTTGTGTGTGTGTCTGTATGTGCATGTATGTTTGTGTGATTGTGTATCTCTGTGTTTGTGCTTGTATATGTGTCTGCATTTGTGTAATTGTGTGTGTAATTGTATATTTGTATGTGTGCACACGTTTCTATGTATGTTTAAAAAAGTACTTTCCAGATAAATGTTTTACAGCCTAACTCATAAGAATGTTTGATCTTGTTCCATTGCAAATTGGAACAGGATTCCAGAAGATGAAGCATGTTTGCATTTAAGCGGCATTATATGTCCTCGTTATGTCAAAAGCATCATTAGAGTGAGACAAAGAGAAATTCCACTTGCCATCCTATGCCTTACCTGTGATTCATGTTTAATGATCTCAGATTTGATGAGGGAATGGAGGCAGATACATATATAATTTACTGTTTAGATAGTCTTTACAAAATGCTGGTTTTGATCTAAAAGGTCACATTTTAAAAAATCCATTTATAAAATGTATCTTGTAAAGAAAAATTGATCTACCACAGCTTCCCAGGAACTATCATGGCAGCTTGCAGTAGATAACATTTCCCACTGGGACTGAGTGGGTGGACATGCACAGTGTATCTCTGAAGCATCCTAGAACCTAGGAGCCAGAGAGATGCAGGAATCTCTTAGGTGAACCCACCTCAAGCAAACTGTTCTTTCCAGTGTTTTCCAGTTCTTGTGACTGGTAAAGGCCGAGAGTGTAGCGTGTTCTGGCTCTGGGCGTCTGGGAAGCTGGAGACACTTAGCTACTCAGCAGGGCTGGCTCAAACGGACCTTTGCCCTAGTCTGCCGAAGCAGCCTGGGCTGGAGGGCTGAGGCTGCAGATCTGGTCAATGCGGTCGTTCCCTCAAAGTAGTACTAAAGCCCCTGTAAGGCGCACTAGAAAGGAGAAGCCAGCCTGGAAGAAAGTTGGCAGGCCAAATTTTGTGTGGGTCTTGTGAACACAACTGCAATGAGCTCAGGGGTGCCCTGTCGTGTCCAGGGGACACTATTTGGTATCACCCCTCCTTATCTTCTGCCTCTTACATTCTTACTGTCCCCTCTTCCATGATGTTCCCTGGACCTTGGAGTTGGGAGTGTGGTGATATGGATGTCTTGTTTGGTTCCAAGCACACCACTGCCAGTCATTCTTTGCACTTTTGGCCTCATGTCTCTGAATTCAAGTCAAGACAGTATATGATGGGGAGGGTGAAGTAGAGCAAAGCCATCTAACCACCTCATGGCCAAGACTAAAGACAGAAAGGAGAAGAACAACACTCACAATCTTCTTTAAGGTTGTGTCCAACTGATGTAACTTTCTCCCACTAGGTTCTCTGTCTGAAAGGTTCTACTACCTTCCAACAGCACGAGAGTGGACATTTCTGGGATAATATCAGAACCATAGCATCATGCCATCTAAAGCAGAGGTGCTTAAATACAACACATGTGAGTGGGCAGTCAGGCTGAGATTCCAGATGTCCTTTTTTCATGGGGCCTCTTGTCCTGGGCTTTTCAGAGAATTCTGAATAATTTAGTGTTTCGTTTTAAATGGTGCTGTGTCTGACATCAGCTTATTGGCCTTAGATTTGCAGGTGACACTTGGTGGTGTTCTTTGTGCACAGGTCAGAACTCAGGCTACCTGTCATCTTACATTGCACTGTCATGTGTGGAAGCAGCTGGGTAATCATCATCCTTCAGGCAGAGAAACCCCTGAGAGTCTACAGAATCCACTTGCCAGCAATATCTGCCCCTTGGCCCTGGTTCCTCTCCTGGCCAGCATTTTGCACTCTAGGACTGTAAAATGACCCCATGTTCCATACCTTCCCCAAGCTGCAGGGGAGATACGGATCTGAACAAACAATTAAAAAATAAGCAGAAGTAGACAGGAGCAAAAAAGAATCTCTCTCTCTCTCTCTCTCTCTCTCTCTCTCTCTCTCTCTCTCTCTCTCGAACATGGGATCCATTTTAAACCCCTGGATTAAACCACTGATGTTTGAGGATCCTATCTGGGCTACAGTCAGAGGCAGTGTGCTGAGATAACCCATTAAAAAAAAAAAAAAAAAAAAAACATGGTCTTGCCAAGCCCAGGACATTACCTGCTTAAAGTTCTGTGTGTCTAAGTCAACTGAACATTCAGAGGACTTGGTCAAAACTCCAGCAAATGACCACCTTAGTAAAGGTGCAGAGAACCCCCCCCCCAGGATGACCTGAGAGCCTACAGAACCTACTTGCCAGCAATGTTTGCCCCTTGGCCCTAGTTCCTCTTCTAGGCATTTGCATTCTAGGCCAGCTCTGCCAGGAGGTACAATTTGCTCACTATTTTAGCATCTTTCGAACACAGTGAAGCATCTATAGGCCTAGGTTGGATTGCATTTGATTTGTGTGTGTGTGTGTGTGTGTGTGTGTGTGTGTGCGTGTGTGTGTACATGTGTGTGCAGGCATATATGTAAGAGAGTACTTGAGTGTGTGTACTTATGGAGGACCAAGGGTAACATCTGGAATCATTCTGGATTATTTTACTTCCTTATTGCTTAGCCCTGGGGTTTTCTAGGCTCTGCCTTCCATATCTACCTGGCATACCTACCTGGCATTTTCATATAGGATATAGAGATCTGAACTCAGGTCCTTTTGCTTTCAAGGCAAGGTTTTAAATCCTGAACCATCTCTCCATCCTCTGTATTTGAATATTTGTGGGCTGTGTTTGTGTGAGTTGAGGCTAGTTGGATGTTTTCTTGCTCAGAAACAGATCCTGTACTCTGCATTTCTCTGAGTCACTTGGTCTGCTTGGAGGGTTTGGTTTTTTTCATCACCATGGCCTCTGGCCTCCACATTTCACACAAACATATGAGAGAGAGACAGACAGACAGAAAGAGAGAGAGAGAGAGAGAGAGAGAGAGAGAGAATCTTGAAAAACTCACATTTGACAGGTGCTGTGATTTGTTTTGGAGCCCTGCCTCTTCCGCGCTTTTTATATATGTGTCTCCTGTTCTTTTCCTTCCTTTTCTATCTTTTGCGAAGTTTTTTCTGTGACTTCTGGGTGAATTGTCTCCACTCCAGCTTCAATAACTCTCGAAACACACATCTTAACATTTAGAAATACATGGTGATGCTCTTGAAGAAGTACCATACATACATATGTATATAGGAGTCCAACACTGATGTTAAGATTTTACTTTGATGTCTCTTCACATTTATAATGAAAGGAGAGTGTCTCAACCAGATCCGAGCTTACCAGCTAGCTGGATTAATTAGCCACCTTGCCCTGGAGACCTCTTGTCTTTGCCTTAAATGATGGGATTACAGGTGGCCACCATGTCTGCTTGGCTATTAGGCTGGTTCTGGGGCTCAGACTCTGGTATTGAGGCTTCAGAGGCAAAGCACTTACACGCTGAGCTCAAATTGTTTTGTGTTATTGGGATTTTAAAGCCCCAAACATGACTGCTCACATGGAGATGACTCAGTTATTTTTTCTTTTTTAGTTTTTTTTTTTTCTCAGCAGAGGCAGCTGAGGCATTTGTTGGCCATGAGTTCCAGTGACATCTAGAATAATAGCGCCTCTGCTGCCTTCTGAATGCAGGGAGATCAGTACTTGCCATCCAATTCTCCTTATCAGACCCTCCCTTACCTTACTGAAGGTAAGAGGCTGGAGGTGTCCAGGGTAACCTGGGCTCTGAACCTCCACTGGGCCTCTTGGCATGCTGACTGAGATGTAAAAACTGCAGTAGCCACATCAGCCCACCTCAGGATCCCAGTATCCTGTAATAAATAAAGACAGGAAGCACGAACCTGCAGATTCGAAAGGCCGGAGGGCAAATGTTTTATGCAGAAGCATTGACTGTGAATTGTATTTTGCAGCTTGCAAATTTACTCCTCAAAATGAGTTAAGCATTCTTGGAAGCAGGCTTCAAGATGCTCAGTAAATCAGGGCTTTGAATTTGAAAATTTCTTTCCAGTCTGTTTTGAAAATAGTCCCCAGAGCTGTCAGAAAATAATTCTGATAAGTGCAATAGGTTATTCTTACATGGGTTGTGTTTGGGAGTTTGATGAATATCAGAGGGTGTGTAAGTTCATGGGCAGAGGGAACTTTAGATAGGTTTGTTCTATCCATCCACCCAGAGTGTTGGCCCTACAAGCATGGGAAAAGGCTATGTCTGTCCCTCTGTCTCAGTGTTGCAGTCACTTCTTTCATAGCCAATAAATTCACTGACAAATGGCTTCAGGAACTAAGGTTTTTATTCTGACTTATTATTCTTAGTTACAGTTCCTTGTCCAGCCCATACCAACACCAGAAGCTGAGGGAACTGGCCACACCGTATCCATAGAGCCACAGGACTGTTCAGAGAGGGACAAACCTTACTTGCTAGATCATCATATCTAGCCAAGTACACAGTAGAATGAATGCCAACTTCCTTAACCAGTTCCCTCCATCTTATTTACCTGCCCAGGGCCTAGTCCTACTCATCATGGACCGGGCTTTCTCCATCAACGTAACAGTCCCTGTGGAATCGCTCAGGGACTAACTTAAACACTACTCCCTTACAAAAGTTCTCAAGCATGGAACCTTCGACCTTCAAGTTGATACCTGTATCCAACAATGACACTTAACAATTTTTTTTGGCATTAAAAGGTTTTACTTGGAATTTCATTTACAATGTATACAAGTTATTTATAAAACATGAAAATGGACCTTTTCACCCCACCCCGCTCCGCCGGTCCGGACGCGCGGGTGGTCCAGCCGGGCCTCACCCCGTGCCCTAGGACCCCAGGTCAGCCCACAGGGACCCGGCTCCGACTCCCACCATCCAGCCGGAGCCCCGCAGAGGCCGAGGGACGAGGAGGACCTCCCCCTGCGCCCGGGCCCGCCCCAGCTGCCCTCGGGTTAAATAGCTCCACGCCGACGCCCCCATCCTCCCTTTTCACCCCACCCCGCTCTGACCGTCAGGACACGCGCAGGGTCCAGCCGGGCCTCAGCCCGCGCCCTAGGTAATTCCCCGTTCGGGCCCCGCCCACCAGGACCCCAGGCCAAATAATTCAGTTTAGTGAAATTGAGAGATCTTAAGAGTTAAAATGACAATGCCAAAGTCAAAGTGCAAATCCATGAGAAGCAACACTCAAGTAAACAAATTTCCCACTGAAGAAATTAATCCCATAATGTTAGACTCCAACAAGAACAAACCCGCGGAAAAAGGCCAAGAAAGCCTCACCCAGGATAAAGACTTTCAAAATATGATCATTACCATGTTCAATACTATGAAAGAGGAAATCTGGGAGGAATTACATAATCGAATCAATCGCTTTGAAGAGGAACACAACAGACATCTGGAGGAGTTGAGAAAAACAGTGCAAGAAACAAAAAGTGGCATAGAGCAGTTAAAACAAATTCAAGCAGAGTTTAAAATTGAGCTAAAAGACAAGTTATCTTCAACCCAGAACTCCACAGAGAGTTTTATCAACAGAACTAACAAAGCAGAAAACAGAATTTCAGACCTTGAAGATAAAGTGGGAGTACTAACCAGCTCAATGGAAGAGGTTGTTAAAGCCAAAAAGATACTTGAGAGAAATATCCAAGAGATATGGGACACCCTGAAGAAGCCTAACATGTGTATTCATGGAATACCAGAGCAAGAATCTCAAAATACCACCCCTGAGGAAATTCTTCAAACGATCATCAAGGAAAACTTTCCTCATCTAAAAAAAGAGAGGCCCATCCATATACAAGAGGCATTCCGCATCCCAAACAGATACGACCAAAATAGAAGCACGCCGCAGCAAATAATAGTTAAAACACTCCACATTCAAGATAAAGAACTGGTGCTGAGAGCTTCAAGGGAGAAAAAACAAGTCACTTTTAAAGGTAAACCTATTAAAATAACAAATGACTTCTCAGTCGAAACAGTAAAAGCAAGAAGAGCTTGGAGAGACATACTTCAAGTATTGAATGAGCAAAAATGTGAACCCAGGCTGATTTACCCTGCAAAACTATCTGTCATGATCGAGGGAGAAAGAAAAATTTTCCAGCACAAAGACAACTTTAAGGGATACATGGCCACCAAACCAGGCCTTCAAAAAATGCTAGAAATGATACTCAAGCGTGAAGAAAAAAACAGGCATATCCAGGAGAACAGAAGGCAAATATAACACCATTAAAAGCGAAGCAATATACTTATAAAAGCTACTATAAATAAATGTCTGGAATTAATAGTTTCTCCATTATAACACTAAATGTTAATGGACTTAATTCACCGATCAAGAGACACAGATTACAAACTTGGATTAAAAATCACAATCCATCAATCTGCTGCCTGCAGGAAACCCATCTCACCACAAAAGATAGGCATGCTCTAAAAATAAAAGGCTGGTCAACAATTCTACAAGCAAATGGAAGCAGAAAACAGGCAGGGGTAGCCATTATGCTATCAGACAAAGTGGATTTCAAACCAAAGAAAATTATAAGAGACACGGATGGATACTACATTTTAGTCACAGGTACAATTCACCAGGAAGACTTCACAATACTGAACATATATGCACCCAATACGGGCCCCTCCACATTCATTAAGAAAACCCTACAGCGTCTAAAGCAAGAAATCAACCCCCAAACGATAATTCATGGGGACTTCAACACCGCCCTCTCAACATGGGATAGATCAACAGGTCAAAAGCTTAACAGAGACACTTTGGAACTTAATCAAACCCTGAAAGAAATGGACCTTACAGATCTCTATCGAACTTTTCACCCACACACCAAAGAATACACATTTTTTTCAGCAGCACATGGAACTTTCTCCAAAATAGATCACATATTGGGCCACAAAATGAATCTACACATATACAAGAAAGTTGAAATTCTAATCTGTGCCCTATCAGACCACCATGGCCTAAAGCTGGACATCCACAACACATCAAACAAGAGAAAATACACTAACTCCTGGAAAATTAACACTATGATGCTGAATAAGAACTGGATTCAGGAAGAAATTAAAAAGGAAATTCAAGATTTCCTGAAAGTGAATGATAACGAAAATACAAATTACCAAAATCTCTAGGAAACAATGAAAGCTGTTCTAAGAGGTAAGTTCATAGCTCTTAATGCCTACGTCAAAAAAATGGAAACATCAGAAATAAACAACTTAACAATGCAGGTTAAAGCTTTAGAGAAACTAGAGCAATCTGATCCCAAAAGTAGTAGAAGAGAGGAGATTAGCAAAATAAGGGGAGAAATATCTGAAATCGAGATTAAGAAAACGATAGAAAAAAATCAACCAATCAAAAAGCTGGTTCTTTGAAAAAATCAACAAGATTGATACACCCCTAGCTAAACTAACCAAAAGCAAGAGAGAGAAAACCCAAATTAACAAAATTAGAAATGAACATGGAGTTATCACTACTGATACCCAAGAAATCCAGAGAATTATAACATCATATTTCAAAAACTTATACTCTGTGAAGTTTGACAACACAAAAGAGATGGAAGAATTTCTAAGTAAACACAACTTACCTAAATTGAATCAGGAAGTTGTGAATTATTTAAATAGTCCTATAACATATAAGGAAATTGAGGAAGTAATCTCGAATCTTCCCACCCAAAAATGTCCTGGACCAGATGGATTCAGCACAGAGTTCTACCAGACATTTAAGGAGTTAATAACACCAACACTCCTTAAACTGTTCCATCAAATAGCAAAGGAAGGAACACTACCAAATTCCTTCTATGAAGCTAATATCGTTTTAATCCCAAAACCTAATAAAGATTCACTTAAAAAAGAAAACTATAGGCCGATCTCCCTGATGAACACAGACGCAAAGATACTCAACAAAGTCTTAGCAAATCGGATTCAAAAACATATTAAAAAGATCATTCATGGGGACCAAGTAGGCTTCATCCCCGGCACACAAGGTTGGTTCAACATACGCAAATCAATAAATGTAATTCATCATGTAAACCAGTCCAAAGTCCAAGACCACATGATACTCTCGATAGATGCAGAAAAAGCTTTGACAAGATCCAACAGCCTTTTATGATCAAAACGCTAGAGACAGTGGGAATGGAAGGAACCTTAATCAATACAATAAAAGCTATATACAACAAGCCCACAGCAAGGATTATGCTCAATGGGGAACAATTGGAAGCATTCCCACTTCGATCAGGAACTAGACAAGGCTGTCCACTCTCACCACTTCTATTCAATATTGTACTTGAAGTCTTAGCAGAAGCCATAAGACAAGAAAGGGACATAAGAGGGATTCAAATTGGCAAGGAAGAAGTCAAGCTATCCCTATTTGCAGATGACATGATCTTATACCTGAGGGATCCCAAAAACTCCACCAGGAAGCTCCTGGAACTAATTGAGAAGTTCAGCAGGGTGGCAGGATACAAAATAAATGTGCAAAAATCAGAGGCCTTCCTATATGCCCAGAATGA
Source organism: Typhlomys cinereus (assembly GCA_023101885.1). Classification (NCBI taxonomy): domain Eukaryota; kingdom Metazoa; phylum Chordata; class Mammalia; order Rodentia; family Platacanthomyidae; genus Typhlomys; species Typhlomys cinereus. Next base: position 504,725 of record JALPQD010000192.1, read on the forward strand.
AAGAAGTGAAAAAGCCTTGAGAGAAACCATACCATTTACTATAGCCCCTAAAAAAATGAAATACCTTGGTATAAACCTAAATAAGGAGGTAAAAGACCTTTACAATGAAAACTTTAAAACCCTAAAGAAAGAAATTGCAGAAGACACCTGAAGGTGGAAAGACCTCCCTTGTTCCTGGATTGGCAGAATCAACATCGTAAAAATGACCATCCTACCAAAGGCAATATACAGATTCAATGCTATACCAATCAAAATCCCAAAGCAATTCTTCAAAGAAGTTGACCAAACAATCTCAAAGTTCATATGGAGGCACAAAAGACCCAGGATAGCAAAAACAATCCTGAGTAACAAAAACACAGCTGGAGGTATTACCATACCAAACCTAAGTCTATACTACAAATCCATAGTTATAAAGACAGCCTGGTGCTGGCTCCAAAATAGACACACAGATCAATGGATAAGGATTGAAGACCCAGATATAAGCCCACAAAGTTACAGCCATTTGGTCTTTGACAAAGGGGCCTAAAGAATCCAATGGAAAAAGAACAGCATCTTCAACAAATGGTGCTGGCAAAACTGGATCTCCACATGCAGAAGATTAAAGCTGGACCCGTACTTGTCACCATGTACAAGACTTAATTCCAAATGGATCAAGGACCTTGATATCAGGCCAGAGACTTTAAAAACCATAGTTGAAAGGATAGGGAACTCCCTCGAGCTGATTGGGCTAGGCCAACAGTTCCTAAACAGACATCCAATGGCACAGTCACTGCTACCAACTCTCAACAGTTGGGATCTTGTGAAATTAAAGAGCTTCTGTTCAGATAAAGAGATTATAACACGAGCTCAAAGGCAACCCACAGAATGGGAGAAAATCTTCACTAACCACACATCTGATAGAACTCTGCTGTCCAGAGTGCACAAAGAACTTAGAAAACTAAACACCAAGGAAACCAGTGGCCCAATTAAAAAATGGGCCCTGGAACTTAAAAGAAACTTTACCTGCGATATCATCTCACCCCGGTCAGGATGGCAAAAATCCACAATACAAACAACAACAAATGTTGGAGAGGATGTGGAGAGAGGGAACTCCCCTACATTGCTGGTGGGAATGCAGGCTCATACAGCCACTCTGGCGAGCCGTCTGGAGATTCTTAAAGAAATTAAAGATTGAAATGCCATATGACCCTGCTATTCCACTTTTGGGAATAACCCCCCATACAGCAGAGGTTCACCTCGATAGCACAAGCACGACCATGTTCATAGCAGCACTGTTTACAATAGCAAAGTCATGGAATCAACCCAAATGTCCAACAGTTGATGAGTGGATAAGGAAACTGTGGTACATCTATACAATGGAGTATTACTCAGCCATCAAAAATGATGAATTACTGGAATTTGCCGGGAAATGGATGTCATTAGAAACAATTATATTAAGCGAAGTATCCCAGACCCAGAAAATTAAGCGCCGTATGTACTCCCTAATAGGTGGCTCCTAGTACCAAACCCACCCAGCCCACCTAGAGACAGTAATTGCAAGAATTATGAACAGGAGGGATAGGGTAGGAGGGCCACACCAGAAACAAGGAGAGAAGGGACCATGTTACAGCAGGGAAAATAGGCCTCCACCAAGGACCTAAATAAGTAATGAGACATCTGGTTAAGTTCACAGACTTTTGTTCCTGATCATTTACTACTGAGGGGGTGTGATCTCACCAGAAGAGGAGGGCATATAGTCTGGCAGATAAAAAGTAACCATTTTGCAAATGGGTGATAGACCCCTCCCTTTCTGTGGTTTCCCACTTTTATTACATCTACCTTTGAATGTGCTTTTATCACAAGACTCTAACAGCTTTTTGTCTCTGGCCAGGGGGTAACATACAATGCCCACCAGGATGGAGTGAAGGGAATTGCAGGAGCAGCAAAACTGCAAAAGAAAATCAACAAACCACTATCCAGAACTTCAGAGACTCTATATCAACCACCTAGAACTAGGCCAGCTTAGTCTCTCCCCATCTTGAAGCTCAGGGAAATTTGCGGAAGAGGGGGCGGTAAGAGCATAAGGATGGGAGGAGCAATGATATGTAAGATACTCTATACTAGTTAGGGCTGAAGCAATCATAATTGGACTTTGCATGCCCTGCGCATTGTCCAACACACTGTGGACCTCACAAAGTCTAGCATCTGCTAAAGGCACCAAGAGCCTTGGAGGTAAAGGATTGGCAGCCACAGCAGTGTTCCTATACCTAAGGGGAACACGGGAAAGGGTTCGGGAAAGGCCACTGGGTCCTTGTAAGTCATCGGAGAGGAGGGCCCAGAGGAAAATCAGACATGCACAAGAAAGGACTCTCTGGGAATTGAGACGGGAGGCACTGGGTGATGGGGAGGTAGAGGGGTGGGAAGGGGGAGCAGGGGGTACGGGGGGAGGAGGAGGAAGGGAGGGAACTGGTGTACCTAATAAGTTTGTATGAGCTGAAATAAAAAAAAAAAAAAAGAAAGACTACTTGGGAAGAGGAAGGGGATCAGTGGAAGAAGGAACAAGACGAAGTTGATAGGAATTAATATGATCAAAATAGATACATATGTAAAGATAAACAAATCACTATGATATATAACTAATATACATAATAAAAGCATCGGAAAATCTTTGATAATGGGGCTACAAAGACAGCAAAGAAAAATATTCTCATTTTTTGTCAATACTAAAATAAAAAGTTAATATAAACAAAAAAACATGAAAATGGAGAATGGCGCAAAACACAATTGAGGTATAAGCTAGGAACACAGTATATTTCAATAAATATAATTCAAAATTTGTTAACTAAGTCACCAGATAGATGAATAATTGTTTAGTAAAACCATATTAAATATTATTTCATTTGAGGTAGAGGACAGTTCTGTGTGTCACATAATGTAACCAACCATAGTAATTTTCTACATAAAACTTTATTATTAATATATATGATATATGTATCATATAAATATCATTGGTAAAATTATGAACTGAAGTATGGTTATTGTCATGCAAACAAATACATACATGCAAATACACATGCACTTATGCTCTCCTGTCCCCCAGCACATATACATTTTGATTGCATGCTTGTGTGTTTCGTTTGTGGGTAGATGTACATGTATGTGGGGGCATGTGTACAATTTATGGTCAATAGTTGCAGAACTATTCACAGAACTGTCTTCACAGGTTAGAAACTCAGAAATATGTGAAATTTAGCAACAAGTGAATCTTGAATTTAAAAACGGGTGATTTTTTTTTCCAATGTGGCTCCTGAAAACATACCTACCAATTAGCTTACTGATACTGAAGGCAGTTCAAAGGCAGGAGAGAAGAAAAACACCTGCATACTCAGGGAGAATTAATCTGAATCCCAGAGCTATTTGTTCTTTGGGAATGAATTACCTTCACAGTAACTTACATTGCTATCTACTTTTCTCACACAGACGCTAAAGCCCAACTTTTTCCATGGAGGACCAGGCTGCACTCCAGGGAGACACTGCAACTCAGCTTTACTGATTATGCTGTTCTATCCTAGAAGTTGCATATGCATGCACACCCAGACGCATATATGCATCCACACACATACACCCAGATGCATACATGCATGCACACACATACACACATACATACATGTGTGCACACTTCTCTCGTGTCTTTGTAGAAGCTCTGACATGCAATGTTTTCCAAATAAAACCTTTTAATGCCAAAAAATATTGTTAAGTATCATTATTAGATACAGGTATCAACTTGAAGGTTGAGGTGTCCATGCTCTGGGCACTTTTGTAAAGAAGTAGTGGTTGAGTTAGGCCCTGAGCAAACCAGCAGAATATTGTGAAATTGAAGGAAAAGCTTCAGATGACAGACAAATAAATGACTCCGTTGGTAGAATGCCTGCCTAGCATGCCTGCAGCCCTGGTTTTGATCCCCAGCACCATATAAACCAGGCATGGTGACCCATGTCTGCAATCCCAGAATTTGAGAGGTAGAGACAGGAAAATCAGAGTTCAAGAAAATACTCAGGTTACATTGTGAGTTCCAGTTCAATCTGGGTTACAGGTGTGCAAAGCATCTGTTTGCTTTAAATATCAATAAAAACGAGCATTATAAGCATGGGGAGAGAGCTCAGTAGTTAAAGAACTTCTTAAGCAAATAATAAGGACCATTTGTAAAAATGCAAGTGGTTTGGAAGCCTGTTTGTAATTCTAGTTCTGAAAAGTGGTACTCACATACATGCAAACATACATACGAGCATGCTTGTAAAACACTTATACAGAAAAAGTAAATCTCACCTCTGTAAAGTCAGTAGCTGGCACAGTGGCACAGAAATTCATTTCGTGGCTATGTTATTCCAGCATCTTGTTCTGGCTCTGCATTTGGCATGGGATCACGCCTTGTATCAGGTATGTGCACGAGAACTCATTAGATATCAGTGGATCATGCTCTGGCCTTTTCATTCTCCATTCTGTGATACATTAAGGTCCTCTTAATTATCATCAGCAAATGTCTTTCTTACAGATACTTAATGTTACCTCACGGCCTTTCAAGTCTCATTAATTAATTTCACCAAAATGCTCCATTAATCAGACAGACAGAACTCCTCCAGTAATGTCATTGATGCTCCTTTCCTGTCCCAAGTGATCAAGATGCCATCAGGACACAAACTTGGCTGCTTTCTTGGGTGAGCATACATAGAACTTGTCACAAGTCACTCGTGAATCTTAGCCAGAAGTATGCAACACTGGCCTAGGGAATATAATTGTCTTTATGACTTCTTAACTGAGCATCTGTCTCCCATCATTAAACACATGTTCATTGTGTAACAGAGCCCCTTTCTCTGCCATTTAATATGCATGACTTTGCACAGAACAAGACAAAATGATAGGATGGCTTTCTAGAAATAAAACTTGAAACAGAGAAAAGATGCACATTTTGCCCATAAATGAACTAACAGACACTAAATTAAGATTAACTTAAGAAGTGTGAAAAAAATTGGTTGTGTTGGAATTTGTATTAATCAGGGTTCTCTAGAACAACAGAATCAACAGAATGAATATATAAAAAGGGAATTTATTGGATTGGCTTACAAGATATGGTCTAAGTAGTCCAACAATGGCTGCCCGTAAGCTGCTTAGCCGGGAAGCCGAATATTCCAGCAGTCCCAATCTGTGGCTGAAGGTTGGAGGATTCCCTGAGACTCTCTAGACTTGAGTCACATTGGAAGGGTGGAAGACGCTAGACAGCAGGAAGAAAAATGAGTTTGCCAACTCAGGGCAAGAGAGTCTCCCAGAGTTTTTCTGTCTTATGGTTCCTTTTATCTGATCTGCTATTGGAAGGGTCTATCCAGATTTAGGATTTGTCTTTGTATTGCAGACATATTGATTCAGATAATCTCTTCAGGTGGTCCAGGATCTGATCTGTTAGTTAATCCCAGGTATGGTCAAGTTGACACCAAGATTGACTATAACAGAATTTATCCCTTTAAAACCAGCTTATAGGTTTCTCATTTTCTCATGGTCCTGAGACCCTTATTAGGCTGTGTTATAGGGTGATTCACAGTTTCGCTTCTGGCTTATGTTAAAGGGAGGTGGGAGATGTTGGGAAAGATTCAGGACCATGAAATCCAGGGCTACCAGATCCAGGACTAAAAGATAACCCTGAGAATCAGATCAGGGAATGTTCATTTGCAGATCATCTGCAAGTCAAATGAGTAATAATGATATCCCCAGAAGAGAATCATATTTGATATTCCCTGAGGACTGATTGGAGGCAGAATGGACATGAGCACCAAGCTGGAGTTGCTGCACAAGGAAGTACTAGAGGTGACAGAGGAGTTATCCACAACCCAGCCCAGGGAGCTGGGGCTACGCGATGGCATCAGGGACTTGGACAATGCCCATGTGTTGAAGGAGGGATGGCTTATAAAATTATAAAATTCTATTGCAAACTAGGAGATGGCAGAGAGGAAGGGGAGCGGAAAAAGAATATCCATGCTGGCCAGATGTTGTCATTGCTGGCAGAGGGACTCCGGTAAACCTCCTGTCAGGAGGTAATTGGGGGAGACAGCCCTTGTCCCTTGCCTCAGGTGAGCAAGTGCATTAGACTTGGGCACCTGAGAAGAAGTCAGAAAGGAAGTCGAGTCCCCCATTGGGATGATGTGTCAGCAATTCCACAGAATTACAGGGAGACTGGGCCAGCAGCTGGGAAGGAAGCCCGCATTTGGCACCAGCTGGTTGTCATTGGAAAGTAAAGCTTGATGAGGGCAGTGGGTGTCCAGAAAGCCTTTGCCAAGTACATAACTCATCAGATACAGGCCAAGAAAGTAGGAGATGGCAATCAGAACCCATCAGAGAATATTTGGAGCTACCAATTACTGACCTTGTCTCTAAGTGAAATGAGTTTGTATGATTCTAGCCCTAAAGATATCATCTGATCTCTCTCTCCTCCTGACTCAGACACGTGTATTGACTATCCACTTCAGGGAAAAGCCTTCATACAAAGTTTGCTGATTTTAACTCTTCCCTCTGGATGGAGAAGTCATTGGGAGATTTGCAAATGTTCCCTGAGCCTGAGGAAGGAAACAGAAACTGGCACAGTCTGTGAATAAGGCTTACAGTGAGCTGGCTCAGCCTTCATAACTTGGAGTTACATCAGGCAAAATAACCTGGCTGCCATCAAAGAAACCTCTGTGCCTGCTGTCTGAGATGCACATATCAAACAGTCACATCAAAGAACTCTGCATCGTATCTCAGATGCAGATCTGTACCAGCAAGCACTGACAAGCACCCGGCAGGATGATTTTAGTCTTTAATACAAAAACACGTGGCACGCTTATGCCCTGTTCATGCTTTTAGAATACTCCATAGGGCAGCTGATTAACCATGGGCTCATGTTCCCCTTGCAAAACAGTCATGGGCTCCTTTTGGGGTGGCTGAGGCTCAACAAATAGGTTCTCAAGGAAGGTTGATTTCACCACCCCATCATTATCTGGGGAAGGGTCTACTCAACAGGCTGGTTTCTAAGGATAGTGCAGAGAGCTTGTGACTATTGTAAGTGGTTTCAACCTCAGCAAGAACCAGTCAGGTAGGAGGTTTATGAAAGCACCAAGACCAAAAGGCTCTGGCTAACAGTAAAAAGGTCCATTGTTTTTCACTCACAGAACAAGATCCTTAGTCCTGAAGATGTATTGGGTGAAGAGAGCAAGCATGTACAAGACAGATAGCTCCTCTGACCATCATCACGAATGAGGATGTGGCCACAGTGGAGCAATCTGGAGTTGAGGCTGTACTTGGAAGCTGTGCTGCTGGGAGCCTTGGACTCCATCATTCACTTGCTGCTACCGCAAAGCAACCCTAGAGTGGAATAAGGTTACCCTCCCTAAGAGGAAACTAGTTAGGAAAACCAAGCAAGCATCAAATTCTACCCACAAACCTACTGTATCCCACAGAATCCACCTCTGCCACAATAATTCAGACCAGAAAGTCCTTGTAGGAAACACTCACTGATGCTTATCCCCAAAGCTACTCTGGACGTTAGCAGTGTATTCATCGCAATAGGATGCCTTACACAAACATCTTTCAACTCAGAATAGACATTGCAGCAGAATAACACTAAGGAAAATCTCTGGTATTTCTTATCAATCACTGGTTGTGGAAGGAGGCACATTTGGCAGAAGGGAGTGGGAGTTACCAGCTCCCTAGGGAAGCCTGACTCTTTGGCAGAGAAGAAATAGACAGATTCATCTGCGAGTACCCCCTGAAGGAAAATCAAATAGTTCTGTTTTCATTTTTCCATACCACACATGGTCACGCACCCTGTGTTCTTCCTAGCAGAACCTTCTCCATTTTACTCCTAGAAGCTGCTTGTCAGGAGCAACAAGGCTGCCTGCAGGCTGTAGGATTTAATCAGCTAGGGTGAGTTGCTCTGGAATCTAGCGGCTTTTCAGGTCGCTGAAGCACACAGATTAAGCAGAGTTGATCCCCTATAGGCTGTCCTTGCCAGGCCAGAAAAAGAAACACCGCAGGCAGGTACTAAAATACATGGGCCCTTGCCTCTGCTGTCTGTTTCGCTCAGCAAGTCAACTGAAACTGGAACATGGTGCCTGCCAGCACCTCAAACTGTTGGCTCGGAGCAGAGCTTTTGTGCGTCACCAATACCAATGGCCATTGCCTGACTGTCTTGGACACGTCTGGTTTGCTTATTCATCCATTTGCTCATTCATTTGCTGCCACCTTCTCCAGCCACCAAAAGTACCTCCATTCCCCTTCTATCAGTGGCGCGATACTGGAAGCGGACTCTCAATACCTCGTGAGAACATAATATGCCTCTCCAAAATATGGCTGATGGGGGTGCATGAAGGCTGTTTAGAAGTGGTTCATGAGAGCTCTGTACCCACTCTGAGGCATGTGGCCTACAAGACAACTTAATAAACCAGGACTCCCCTGCATGAAGACCCACATGCAACTCTTTCCAATCCAAATAACTGAGTACTTATCTCTAATAGTGTCCCAGCACCCCTTAGCAACCTCTCTTTGTGGTGAAACACATCCTGGAGCATATTCTGGTTCTAGAAACAAAGGAATAATCAGATCGGACTGGTTGCAAGTGCATGTGCAGTGGCAGCATGGTTAGGGACAGTTGCTGTCTTATGCCTACGCATGACTGGGCATGCATGCAATTGAAGTCAGATGCATCATGGGAAGGTCATGCTCAGTGAACAAAGACTGGTGTTTCTAATCAACACTGGTTGTGGAAGGAGGCTTATTTAGCAGAAGGGAACAGGATTAACCTAAGTCTGTAATTGAAACAAAACCACCCACATTCTGCTCTAGCAACCCACTCGTCTTCCTCTTGGGTTCACAAAAAGAATCCTCTAAATGAATCCCACACCCGTGAGTAATCCTGCTCAGGACTCTGTTGCTCCCTTGCTACTTTGCTATCCATTCTTTGAACAAGATGCCAGGAGCCTGGAAACACCAGTTTGCTAGGATGTAGGTTTATTTTTTTTTCTTTTTTTTTATTAAAAATTTAATTATACATTTTAAAATTTTTTTACCAGTTCCCTCCCTCCCCCCTTCTCCCTCCGAACCCCCTCCTCCCCCTCCCCATCTCCCAGTGCCTCCCCGCCAATTCCCAGAGAGTCCTTCATTGTGTACGCCTAATTCTCCACTGGGTCCTCCTCTCCGATGACATATAAGGACCCAGTGGCATTTCCATAAGCCCTTTCTCTTGTTCCCCTTAAGCATAAGATCACTACTGTGGCTGTCAATCCCTTGCCTCCAGGGGTCTCGGTGCCCTTAACAGATGCTAGACTTTATGAGGGCAACAGTGCGCTGGACATTGCACAGGGCATACAAAGTCCCATTATGATTGCTTTGGCCCCAACTATTGTTGAGAATCTTGCAAATCGTTGCTCCTCCCATCCTTTTGCTCTTACAATCTTACCGCCCCCTCTTCCGCAAATGTCCCTGAGCTCCAGGATGGGGAGAGATTAGGCTGGCCTAGTTCTATGTGATTGATATAGTCTCTGAAGTTCTAGATTGTGGTTTGTTGATTTTCTTTTGCAGTTTTGCTGCTCCTGCAATGCCCTTCACTCCATTCTGCTAGGCACTGTATATCACCCCCTGGCCAAAGACAAAAAGCTATTAAACTGGAGTCTTGTTATAATAGCACATTCAAGGGTAGATGTAATAAGAGTAGGAAACCTCAGTGAGGGAGGGGTCCATCACCCATTTGCAAAATGATAACTTTTTATCTGCTAGACTATATGCCCTCCCCTTCTGGTGAGATCAAGAAAGAACGTCTGTGAACTTAACCAGGTTTCTCATTACTTACTTGCAGACCTTGATGGAGGCCTATTTTCTCTGCTGTAACATGGTCCCCTCTCTCCTTGTTTCTGGTGTGGCCCTCCTAACCCATCTCTCTTGTTCATAATCCTTGCAATTACTGTGTTACATAGGTTTACTTTTGAGTGTCTCAATGAGGGCTGGGTGAGTTTGGTACTAGGAGCCACCTATTAGGGAGTACATACGGCGCTTAATTTTCTGGGTTTGGGATACTTCACTTAATATAATTCTTTCTAATGACATCCATTTCCCAGCAAATTCCAGTAATTCATCATTTTTGATGGCTGAGTAGTACTCCATTGTATAGATGTACCACCCTTTCCTTATCCACTCGTCAACTGTTGGACATTTAGGTTGATTCCATGACTTTGCTATTGTAAACAGTGCTGCTATGAACATGGTCGAGCTTGTGCTATCGAGGCGAACCTCTGCTGCATGGGGGGTTATTCCCAAAAGTGGGATAGCAGGGTCATATGGCATTTCAATCTTTAATTTCTTTAAGAATCTCCAGATGGCTCGCCAGAGTGGCTGTATGAGCCTGCATTCCCACCAGCAATGTAGGAGAGTTCCCCTCTCTCCACATCCTCTCCAGCACTTGTTGTTGTTTGTATTGTGGATTTTTGCCATCCTGACCGAGGTGAGATGATATCTCAGGGAAGTTTTGATTTGCATTTCCCTGATGGCGAAGGAAGTGGAGCATTTTTTAAGATATTTGTTAGACATTTTAATTTCATCCCTGGTAAAGTTTCTTTTAAGTTCCAGGGCCCATTTTTTAATTGGGCCAGTGTTTTCCTTGGAGTTTAGTTTTCTAAGTTCTTTGTGCACTCTGGACAGTAGAGCTCTGTCAGATATGTGGTTAGTGAAGATTTTCTCCCATTCTGTGGGTTGCCTTTGAGCGCGTGTGACAATCTCTTTATCTGAACAGAAGCTCTTTAATTTCACAAGATCCCAACTGTTGAGAATTGGTAGCGATGACTGTGCCATTGGATGTCTGTTTAGGAACTGTTGGCCTAGCCCAATCAGCTCGAGGGAGTTCCCTATCCTTTCAACTATGGTTTTTAAAGTCTCTGGCCTGATATCAAGGTCCTTGATCCATTTGGAATTAAGTCTTGTACATGGTGACAAGTACGGGTCCAGCTTTAATCTTCTGCATGTGGAGATCCAGTTTTGCCAGCACCATTTGTTGAAGATGCTGTTCTTTTTCCATTGGATTCTTTGGGCCCCTTTGTCAAAGACCAAATGGCTGTAACTTTGTGGGCTTATATCTGGGTCTTCAATCCTTATCCATTGATCTGTGTGTCTATTTTGGAGCCAGTACCAGGCTGTCTTTATAACTATGGATTTGTAGTATAGACTTAGGTTTGGTATGGTAATACCTCCAGCTGTGTTTTTGTTACTCAGGATTGTCTTTGCTATCCTGGGTCTTTTGTGCCTCCATATGAACTTTGAAATGGTGGGAGTCGGAGCCGGGTCCCTGTGGGCTGACCTGGGGTCCTAGGGCGCCGGGTAAGGCCCGGCTGGACTGCGCGTGCGCGTCCCGACTGGCGGAGCGGGGTGGGGTGAAAAGGGAAGTATGTAGGTTTAGAAGACACAAGGTATCCCTTAGACCAGGAGAATGGAGATCAGCTCTGAAAACAGCTGTAGACCCTCACCAACCTTGAACTAAAGTAGAGTTTCGATTAGCAAGCTTTTCGAATTAACCTTTCTCTGTGGACCATGAACCTTTCCTAGGCTGCCTCTCAAAAATGCTTTAAGCTTTCTTCCTTTCTCTCTAGTCATTGCTTTTCAGGTTTGCTTGTTGCTTGATGAGTCTATATAAGTCAGGTTCTAAGTCATAGGCCTCTGGCAATTTTCTTTTAATAAAACTTGTTTATTTTTTTCTCTTGGCCATATGTTTTTTTGTTGCAGTCTCTCCCAATTGCGAATTCAAGAGGGTAAGAAGAAATTCAATTTCCTCCTAAGGCCCACTGCTGCCTATCTATTCTGACTCCTGCCTGTGTCTTTCTTCAGTAAATCTATGCTTTTCTCATCTCCATAAAATAAGTATCACTGAGCATTTGCCATTTCTCATGTGTCTCTTGTTTGCTGAGATATTCAGTCCATGAGAAGAAAAGGCTCCTGCCACTGCAGAGTTCCCTTTTAGACAAGAGGAAGGCAACTTGGAATCACAAGCATGCTGGATGTCAAATCAAGGCAGAGCCACAAATAAATCTCCAAACAAGAATTGGGGAGCTGAATGCAAAGAGAGCAGCAGTCCACGGAGGGGTAAGGTGGTCTTCTGAAAAGACAACAGGACTGAGAGGAGTGATGAGGAGCAGATGGAAATCTTGTTGGGATGTATAGACAGCAGAACAGGAAGTGACAACTAACTTTCCTGTCACTGTTGTCATCTCATGCATTCTTGCTCACATGCACTTATTTTTTTTGAAATGCAGGCCTTCTTCTACCCTTTCCCATGTCTGTCTGCTCTGCCTGTCATGGTATCCCATGGCTCCACACTATTCTTGCTCTTGGGGAAAAAAGTCCCTATTCTAGTAGCAGATGGTCAGTTATCTGCTCCCCAGGGCCAGTCCCAGGGCCTTCCACGTCCTCCAAGTTCTGCATCCTGCCAAATGCCTCTTCTGTGGAAGTTACGCATGATGCTTCAACGCTTCTGTTTCCAGATAAATTCAAGTTCAGCCTTCAGTTTCAAAATGCTGCATGATTACATCAAGAAAACTTTTCCTGACCTACTTCTTGGGATAAATGACCTAACTGACGGCAGCTACCCTTAACAGTATTTATTCTTCTGGAAAATTCTGTGTAACTCAGAATTATTTGATTCCTTTCTATCTACAAGAATATAAGAAGGAGCTTTCCCCTCAGAATTTTGCATTGAATATAGTAGAAAACAGTTTACCTGATGAGTAAAACCATGAATTAGAATAAAATCGTGGATTTGAAAGTTCTCCACACAGAGAGGACCTCTCAAGACACTGATAGATGAGGGCATCTCAGCAGATTTTGGAAAAATAAGTCCTGGCACCTGAGCCAGGAACATTTCTATCTGTAGAGGAGGGGAATACTTGCAAGAATGCAGAATTGAGCAGCTGAGGAGGAGACAAAGCCAGGGGAGACAGGCTCCTTTTCAAATGTTCTCCAAAGTCTGTGTGTTCAAGACTTGGTTCTGAGCCTGCAGTGCTACTGTGAGGTGACAGGAAGTGGCAGACGTGGGGTCTAGTGGGAAGAACTTAGCTACTGAGAGGTGATAGGATGTGGCAGAGGTGGGGTCCAGTGGGAGGAACTTAGCTACTGAAAGGTGATAGGATATAGCAGAGAGTTGGGGGTTTAGTGGGAGGAACTTTGGTCACTAGACGTGTGCTGTTGAAGGGGAGGTTGAGGCCTGGATCACTTCTCTTTCCTTTGCTTGCTGGTCGTTACAAAGTGGGCAGTTTTGGTCCACTCACACTCCTGCCACATTCTGCTGTCTCCTACTAGCCCCAAAGCAATGGAGCCAACTGGCCATGGATTGAAGCTTTTGAAACTCTGACTTTAAAATAAATCTTTTCTCATTCAGTTTATTTGTATTGGGTATTTTGTCATGGCAACAGAATGCTGACTAATATCTCCTCACACCAGGAAAGTAAAGTGTGCTAAAAGAGACAGAGTACAAGTTTATGGAATGCTACTAAGTGTGATAATATGTTAGGAAATGTAAGAACAGAGGAAAGAAGGCTTAAAATAGAAAACTTTGAGACACAAACAAAATAATGTTTGAGAAATAGTCTTTGAAAACCTTGGAATACACTGCATATGTAATGTGTATGTATATGTTACATGCACGTGTGTGTGTGTGTGTGTGTGTGTGTGTGTGTGTCTGGCATGGACTTGTTAATGCTAATTAGGTGCATTTGCATGGTTGTATTTGCACTCACTGGATTGCTTCTGTGCATGGATGTGTATGTGTTGGATATTGTCATGCTCATCGGGTGTGTATGTGTGAGTGGGTGTGCCTATGTGTATGGGTAGATTTACACATGTGTGTATGGGTGTATTCATGTGCACTAGATGCAAGTATACATGGGTGTTTATACATACCCACAGCTGTGTTCATAAACATTGGAAGTGAAAACCATGTGCCTTGTTGAAGCACACTCAGCCCAGGCCTCTGCAGTGGATGGTCTGCTCATAGGATTTGTTCTACGCCCTGTTTTTTAATTTTTTAAGCTTTTTGTCACTGTCTCATATTAGCCATGTGTGCATTTCCCAAGTGCAATAAAATTTTAAGTCATCTCAAAAGAACTATAAAAATGAAGTGAATAAAAATCAGGTAAGATTTGATTTAATAAACAGGAGTCTTTACACAGCTCAAAACACACAAGATGCTTTAAGGAGTCCCTTGAAGTAATTTTGAGTTTTATTTCCTGAAAATATCTTTGTGCTGATGTAAAAAAGCAGAAAGTCTAGTTTTGCCTGATTTGGAGATTCCTAACACAGAGATTGGTGTGTTTTGAAGTCATGGACGCCGCTAGGGAGGAGACTCGTAACTAAACAAGCTGGAGAGGCGGAGACAGAGGGTATCTGGTGTTCACAGCCAGTCTCATTGGCTTGGTCGACTCCAGCCGAGTGACAGACCCTGTGCCACCCCCTCCTCAAAAAAAAAAAAAAAAAGTGAGAAGAGATTAAGGAGATGTTCAATGTTGACTTCTGGCCTCCACAAACATGGACAGCAAAGGCCACTTGTCCCAACACACGCACCCCACGTGGCACTGAGTGTTGAGGTATCTCCCTAACCTCACCCCAGCCTTGCCGGAGAAGCAGTGGTTATGAACAGCCCGTGGATGCTTCCCGGGTGATTTTAGAATCATCTTGCCACCTGCGAAACTACCAGTTCACTGATACTTCAGCAAGGCCAGCACTTCTGTCTCCCTGGCCCCTTCCTGCAGCTATCTTCCATTTTCTAAAACCATAGTTCACTATTTCATCTCACATTCTGTGCCTGTTCTTGTAAGTGTCTTTTTGTTTTCAATGACTTTTATATCTTTATTGGACTGGAAATGATCTGAACAAAAGGCAGTTTTGTACACTCCAAATGACACCCTCTGGTCTTCATTTGCAGAGTCAAATCATGAAGCAAGTTTCCTTGAAATCAATTTTTCAAATAACAGAGACATCAAAAACAATTGTCCTGGGGCTGGAGAGGTGGCTCAGGGGTTAAGCCTCTGCCTTGCAGGTGGAAGGTCCTGAGTTCGGATCCTAGACCCCACATATAGACGCCAGCGGAAGCGGGGGCGGCCTGCGTTTCTGGTCCTGGTAGGGCGGAGCCTGTGAATCCCGGGGCAGAGTAAACAAGGAGGAGCTGGAGGTGGTCCATGGTGGTTCCGGAATTCGCCCGTGGTTCTACACACACACACACACACACAATTAAATAAATTTAAAAAAATTTAAAAAAAAACAATTGTCCCATGAAGATGAGGAAAGCAGCCTTTCTTGCCTCTCCTAACCCTCACACACTATGCAAAATCATGAAACTAATTTCAAATGAAGAAAAAAGACAGAAACAAGAATAGAATCACAGAGTTCCTGCTGGCATAGCCAGGTCATGCTGTGAAACCCCTTCATCTTGACTGAGGAAACTGAGATAATTTATTTCCTCACATTCTTGTCCTTCCTGCTTTGTCAGCCTCTCTTCCTTACATCCCTGACAATTCCTTAGCCATGTCATCTACCTGATAATCAGTCAAGCCACCAGGGCATCAACCCCTCTTTTCTTAAGCTCCCTTGCCCCTTTATCACCCTCCTGATTCCTTAATTCTGATAAATACACTAGGCCAAATTAGGTCATGTGATACAAAACTTCCCTCTAAACTCTGGAAAAATTCTAACTTAGAAGTCCCCTTTGTCCTGACCATTGATTCTAAGGCTTTGGAGAAATTTTTCTGAAGGATTTGGATCCATACCCCTTACCATATTGTCTGTGATGATTGGCTCTCCTATTTTCTCTCTTTAAGTTCTCTCTCTCTCTCAGTGCTCCCTTACCTTAAGGACAAATTTTGTCTCTGCTTCAATAAAGTTCATATTTCTTAAATCTCTCCCTCATATAGCTTCTTTTTACAAACAAAATGTCCACATCAACCTTACAGTCCCCACTCCAGAAGTGGATTCCACTGCATCTAGCATATTGGCTTGCTCTGGATCAGAGAGGGACATAGCTATGGTCAGGATGTTACAGAGGTTTCTTTCTAGGTTCTTGTGTTCCCAGGATTGAACACGCAGAGAGAACTAAGGCAAGATTGATGGAAAGAAAAAGAAAAGAACTTGCAAACACGGAGTCCATGAGGGGAAAGGGACTGACAGTGTCAGGGATATTTACGAGGTTAAGTAGACCCTGGAAAAGTGACTTTTCTGTATTGGTTAGTTCTATTTTCTTTAAATCGGATTGGGGCTCTTGGTATCCCCTATGTCTGATTGGTCCCGTCACACTGGTAAGTCAGCTCCTTCAAACGTGTAGTGGAGCTATTTCTTTAGAAGGATTTAATTTGCCTGCATTTAAGGAGTTCATCTCCATATCTTTTCATAAACAGAGGGTTGGGGGAAGAGACCTTTTCTTTATTACAGCCGGTTCCTGGAAGGGTGTGCTCCTTTAGGATAATCCCAGCAGTAGGGGACGACCTTCAAGGACCTTCGCAACCTGGCAACTCTGTTCTAGGCTGCCTAGAAAAATCTATTTTGCTAAAATTCACATTCTAACTGTGTAATAGAAGCTATTCACTCTCTCACAGACCAGTGCTCTTATTGCATTGTATCACTTTTTTTTTCTGCAGGTACAACTTGATCTTAGACTTTGCCCCTGGCAACCATGACAACTGAACAGAACACTATAGCATTAGTCACATCTATGGGAATGGTAATGAGTAGCATTATGGATGAAGAAGAAGAGAGCAGGAACACCCTCCTCTGGGATTCCAGCTGTTTTCCTCCAGTACCAGCTGTGAGTGATCTTGGAAGATGTTAGAATGGTTAAAAGGATAAAGGTTAATTACAATTGGGACTCCATGATGCTGTTGCAGGGTGTCAACCAGGAATGAACTCCAGACATGAATTGCTGACTGAAAAATGCAGTTCACTGGTTAGTAGACTACATGGGGCTAGTTGTCCCCAAATGTAGTAAGTAGCAAGTCATTTCTTAAAACAGGCTTTTATACAAGAAAAAAAAACCCACATTATGGTTTAGGGATCCCTTTGGGTAATTATCTGTTACTTAAGCCAAAAAAAAATGTGTGTACAGAAGTCAAGATAAGCAGTTAATTGTCACCAAGAAATTATCTGGTGTTTCCTAAGGGCAATTCTATTTAATCAGTCAGCATATGAAGATCTTTAGAGAAATCTACAAGTCTTCTTATAAATGACCAGGTTGAAATTTTTCATCTGGTGATGTAAACTGGGGTGAGCCCAGTTTACAAGATGGATTCCCTTTTGTTCATCACCTTGTTACAATGAAACTTCAGAAGGGCATCATGCAGCTGTTTAGGGGTCACCACTTACCCCTGAGCATTGGTCTCACCAAGTTAGACTTTGAAAGGAATGGTACTTTGGTTGTCCTTGGTATCTATCTGGGTGAAATGGATGTTTGTATCTCTCCAGGAAAAGTTAAAGCAATAACCCCTAAATTTATGGATTGCAATCTTAATCCCCAATGGAACAATTGTGACAGGTATAGCTTTAAGAGTGATTAAACATGAAAGACTGATGTCATTATTTTTTAAATTGTGTTATATACTGCAAGATGGGTTGTTGATGAAAAGATGGCACCCCCTTTCTCTTTCTCTCTCTTTTTACTCACCTACTTGCTCTCTCTCCTTTCTCTCTCTCTCACTCTTCCTCCTTCCTTCTTGCCCCTATCATGATCTGACAGAACCCAAAGGCCCTCACTAGAAGTGTTTGGACTTTCTGTAACCAGATGCTACAGAAATAAGCATGTTCTAAAGAACTTCTTATGCTCTCTTACTGTGACTATTAAACTATTGAACAGTGGGATTTCCCTAAGAAATTGAAATTTACCCCCAGGAATCTTAGTGCTGAGAACAGAGAGAAGGATCTAAGAGTCAGGTGGGAGAAGAGATTTCGCACAGGCCTGACAACTTGTCAGACAAACTTGCAGGAGTGGCTGTAGACAAGAGAATGATGGATCAGTGGTGAGTGAGACCACACTTATGAACAGAATTCTTGACTATTCACAATTCTTGTCCTCTATTTAAACCTAAACCTCACATCAAAAAGCAGAGGACTTTAACATTGACTATTCATCTTTCTCATATGGCTGGATTGAATTAATCTTCTTTTCCTGTTTTTGTGCTGTTAATTTGATTTCTTTTCAAATTGATTTATTGAGGGCAAGTAGCCAAACTGAGGCACAGATGTTGTCAAGTTCAGGGGACATTTCTAGACTTCCGACCATGAGCCAAATAAACTTCAATTGCTTATATTTTTCCCAGTCTATGATGTTCTGTTACAGGAACTGAAAATGGGATAGGACAGGTGTTCTCCCATCTACCCTCAGTAGTTTCTCCTGTTGTCCTTTACTTACTGAAAGCATGCTTAGATATAAACAAACAAACAAACAAACAAACAAACAAAAAGTTACACTTAAAATTGTTTATCATATTTTTCATTCCTCTTCATTAAAGATCATTTAAGCTTTAGGACAATATTAGTTTATCTTCATCATTGGTAAGTTGCTTTGTGTATGTGTGTTTATGCATGTGAGGGTATGTTGCACATATGTGTGTGTGAATATGAAGGAATATGTCAGCTTTGGTTGTGGTTCCTCTCAGTGGTACCAGGCTATTCTGCCTCACCCATGAATCCCAGGGCGGTCCCTGATTTTTCAGTGCTGATATTATAAACACATGGTACCAGGCTAGGATTTTTATATCAGTTCCAAAAACTGAACTTGTGACCTGTGCTTGCGAACAATTCACTCTGCCAAGTGATGCATCTTCCCGATTGGTTTTTGCAAACATCTGAAATGGAGCCTCAAGCAATCATAGTCATACCTGTATGTAGAACTTCTCCCCACCACTCCGAAGGACCTAGCCCGGGAAAGAACTGCACTGGAGCTTCGGAGTGCGTTCTGTCACGGCTATGCGAATTACATGTTGTGTTATTACTGTTCATCACGACAAGAAGCCTAGCATTTCCCTAATGGGAAACAATTGCCTGGATGGGCTCTGACTGCTCGCTGTGCTCACACTGTAATTACCATGTCATAGCAAACCTAAGGCAGAGCTGGTAAGAGCCACCCTCGCCACCATGCAGGCCAAGACACATGGAGGCTTGGGCGCCGGGCTCCTTCCCAGCCTTCTCTCACCTTCTGCCATGTTAGACATGAAATCTCTGGGGAATCAACTCTATCAATGTTTTCAGAGAGACCGGCAGGCAGAAAAGCGAGTCTTTGCTTAGACTTGGACTTACAGCCCCATAATTCTCAGGGAAGGCCCAGGATTTTTTGAATGGGACATACAATTTGGGGACACACTCAGCATTCTTCATCATCTCAAGGTCTAACAGTGATGAGCTCACCTTGGCATTCAAAGGAGAGAGCAGGCATTGCCAGCGAGGATGAATTACCCAGAGACACTGATTCACAATCCTTGGGTGGGCTGATGTGACCTCCAGACGGACCTCACCTCTGCTGAAAGGCACCCCCTAATCGACGGGCAGAAGGTGATCCCACAGCTTGCTGCTCTAGCCAGAGAATGTTTACAGAGCACCCAGCATTGTTAAGTGCTTATTCTGTTACCTCTGGTTAAACAAAGCTACCAAGCACACAACTGAGTTTCAAGTCATTAGATATTAAGATTTCACAAGTTTATTTTGAAACATGTCTTACGACATATAAAATTGAGTTGGACACACAGGAAAGATACAAAAAATGCAAGCTAATATGCAGATGGAAGATACAAGAGGTGTCTCAAGGGAGAAGGTGGCACAAGATCAAGCACAATGTACAGGTTCTTCTGGACGACATCCTGGAGAGAAAGGACACAGGACCAGGATACAAAGAAGAGAATGTGGAAGGAGAGACATGAGATTGGTAAGTCATTTATCTGGGAGAATTTATGCCAGATTTTTCTATCAGATGGCACATAATGTATCTTGCTTTGGATGTAATTTGCATGTATAAAATTTGAACATGGGACCAGAAACATAGCTCAGGAATAAAGGTACTTGTCTGAAAACCTGGCAACCTGAGTTCAATCACCTAGTGCCCACATGGTAGAAGGAAAAATTGTCAATTCTTACATCCAAACCCATCTCTCTCTCTTTCTTTCTCTCTCTCTCTCTCTCTCTCCCTTATCAAATAAATAATAAAAGTAGTTTTAAAACATTAGATCTATGTGATGACATTAACTTTGGGAGAAGCAGGAAGGAGGAAGAGACAAGAGCAGCATGTGTCTAAAGCATCGACCCAAATACAGAACTGAAGCAACGAGGAAGACACACAGCTGCCTGGAGGATGACTTGAGTAAGAGAGCAAGAAATGAGCTGGTCAGAGCTGAGAGGCCCCTTGCAGAGAGGTGTCCTTGAAGGTGCTGTGAGAGACTGAGTCAGCTTCAGCTGCACTCACTGTCTCTGCACCGAGGTCACGTGTGGACCCTTGTGAACTCTTGAGAGAGGGGTGAACTTCAATGGTGATGTATTAGGATTTTAATTCATCTTTTCCTTAAGAGATGTACGGGAAGCAGGAGAGGGGCATCCACTGGTGGGCCTCCCTCTACTTGGCTCTCAAACCACTGAAACTTAAGGAGAACTAGACACGAGATACCCAGAAACATTCAAATTGAGGTTTGGAAGAAGCTGTGACTTGAGAGGTGGGAGTGAAGCTGAAAGAAGTCAGGAAATCCCACAAAATGTTCTGTTCTTTGCTTTTAGAAGCAAAGACTGGCTTCCTCAGAAGCACCCTGACCCAGAGCACTAGCCCTACCCAGACACCCCACTTCTTCACGCAAAACAGGCTTTCATTATAGTAAGAAAAATCTTTCTTGATACAAGTAACATATTATATCTGATGAAAACTTAAAATTTTTCTGAAAGGCTCTAATACCCAGTGGTGACCAGATCATAAGAAAACCACTGCAGTTGAACCAATTGTTGGATAGCCACAATCACAGCCATTAGTATAACGCCATCAAAACAAATTGTATATTAGCATAAAAAGAAATCCTCAGTGAAGATATAAAAAACTGTTTACTAGAAGTCAACCATAGAATGTGACTACATGCACATACACATGCACAAACACACACACACACACACACACACACACACACACACACACCCCACAAATGTTCACCCATGAGTTTATACACAACATGTGAATAAGTATTTTATGAGGTCATTGAGTGACTGGAGAGATGGCTCAGGGGTTAAGCCACATCCTAAATGCCACATAAAAATGCCAGCTGGAAATAGAAGTGGCCTGTACTTCCAGTCACGGAGGGCAGAGCCTGGGAGACTCCAGAGCAAAGCAATAAGAAGGTAGAGCAGTCCAGGATGATTCTGGAATTCACCCTTGGGCTCCACAGGCACACACAGTGCCCTCTTCTAGACATACCTATGCACAATGTGTATGCATTTATACCTGAATGAGCAAACCCCCCAAAAATGAAGTCATTGAGCATCCTCCCAGAAGTAAAAGACAGAAGCAATTTTCACATTTTTTACATTTTTGTTGATTTTCCAAAGTGTGAGTCCTGTGATGAGACTGGAGTTATGAGTGAAAAGCAGGTGATTTCTATTTGATCTGCCTATAGAAAAATATAATAGCTATTTTTAAAAGCCAGGTGTACTAACTTGCTGTTCAAAACCAGTACAGGAAAAGGGAATGAGGCAACCAAGGTGGCGGGGAGGGGGCTCACTGGTGAGCTCACTGTCCACGGAAGGCGGATAGGCTGGGCCTCCACTCTCCCTCACCTGTCTCATGGCACCAGGCCTCCTCAGGTTCTCCTCGGGTTCTCCAAGCAGCTATGCCAACCTAAGCTTGGTGGTGCGGCTCCTCTACAGCCCAGAACACCCTACATGCCTTTCAGACAGAGAATTCCAGGGTTTTGAGTGCTTGGAAGATACATTCAGGGAGGATTTGTCTTGGCACGACCAGTGCCGTCTTGCCGAGTGTCACTTGCTTCACAGAGGATCACAGTTGGGACTTCTAAGTGTGGGGTACACAGCAGAGGTCTTTGTTGCTTGACCTTTTAGTGTTTTGACCGACTTGCTATCAGGAATAAAAGTCAAAAAGCACTGATTTTTAGATTAGCTACTTTCATGATGGAATCTCTCATCTTGCCCAATTCAAGCTGCTCATACATTTATCACATACAATAAAAATGCCTCCATGAAACCGGCTATCGTGACTGGAGAATAAAATGCTTTCTATGGAAGTCTGAAGACCTGTGTTTAGCAGCCCAGGTCTGAAATTCCAGCACTGAAGATGAGTCTCTGGAACTCACTGACCTGGCAGTCTAGTGAGTTCCAGGTTCGGTGAGAGACCTGACCTCAGAAATAATGCAGAGAGCGACTAAGGGACAACCACTCAGCACCCACCTTCTAACCAATGTACACGCATGTGCGACACCTCCTTATAAACACCCACACAAGCATATACACAGAACACACACACATGCATGCACATACACAAATACACATGCTCACACACACACGGATACACATGCATGTGTGAGCAAACACACACACACAGATACACATGCATGTGTGAGCACACACACACACGGATACACATGCATGTGTGAGCACACGCACACACGGATACACATGCATGTGTGAGCACACATACTGTACAGCCAAATGCTGCAAGTTGGCAGTGATACCTTAATAATGATATAGCAACTCCTGCTCTATTTACAAGTCGCCATAATGTGCAAATGCAAAAATGAGCATCATCTCCTTTAGACAGAGGTGCCAGGATCTTCTTGTTCTCTGCTTTCAGCATAACAGGCATGTAGGCTGGTACGATGGCTCAGGTACTTGTTCTACAAACCATATGTACCAGAATATAGATGCTCAGAACCCAGTAAAAGCTGGGCAGGATTGGCAGCTGCTGCAATTCCAGCTTTCGGGAGGCAAAGACAGGGGATCTCTAATACAAGGCTTGCTAGCTAACCTAGCTGATTTGATTCAGTTGAGAGACACCACTTTAGTAATAAAAAAAAATGCAGGAAAGAGCAATTGAAGAAAACACCAGATGTCAACTTAAAGCCTCCATGTGCACTTATACTGCATGCACATATTTCCCCCTACACAAGTCCACACTCACACACACACACACACACATGTATGTGTTTGCACTTACATCCACACAATGAGTATAGACACATGTAAATACATATGGACAAACATGCATCCTCTCATGTATGTACATTTAACCTCTTTTCTCCATAATATTAGCATACATGTCCCCTTTTCAATAAGCCTTATCCAAGCTCTTCTAAATTTCCACATGTCTTTCCAATCTTTGAATTCCAAGTTCATCCCAATATGTAAAGACAGGTGGAATGGGTGACTAGTATAAGTTGCAAAAAACTTATAAGACATGGGCTCTGGAGATGGCTCCGTGGTTAAAGCACTTGCCACACAAGCAAAAAGACCACAGTCCGGATTCCCCAGCTCCCATTTAAAACGATGGGTGGGCAAGGTGGCCCATCTGTAATTCCAGCCCAAGAATTCAGAGACTGGGAATCCCCAGAGCAAACTGGTTAACTAGACCCTCAGGTAAGCTCTAGGCTTAATTAGATACCCTACCTAAAAAGAACTAGGTCGAAGAGCAATTTAGAGTGATTCCAGATACTAACCTCAAGTCTCCAAATGTGTGCACATACATGTACATATATACCCACACACAAATATATACCCATACACTTCTAAACATACACACACATACACACGTATGTTCCATATATACACATTAAAATGAAAAAAGACTCACAAGACCAAAAGGACTCCAACCTTCCCATTGCCCTCGACCTGCAAGTGTGTGGTTGTCATTCCAGCAGAAAGGCACTGATGGAGCTGACTGGAAAGTAATGCAGGTGGGGCTGGAGAAGTGGCTCAGGGGTTAAGCCTCTGCCTTGCAGGCAGAAGGTCCTGAGTTCGGATCCTAGACCCCACGTATAGACGCCAGGCAGAAAGAAGCAGGGGTGGCCTGCGTTTCTGGCCCTGGTAGGGCGGAGCCTGTGAATCCCGGGGCAGAGTAAATAAGGAGGAGGTGGAGGCATCCATGGTGGTTCCCGAATTCGCCCATGGTTCTACACACACACATACACATACATACACACACACACACACACACACACATATACACATACTTGAATAAAAAAAATTTAAAAATTAAAAAAAAAGAATAGTAATGCAGGTGTTGTTCGCCTGCTGAGGCAGTTGAAAGCATTCATATAGGTGAAGTGAACACACAATGTGTAGAATTCGAGGTACTCTTCAGACATAATTAGAAATATCTCACATAGTTTGTGAATATATTCTATGAGTCAGGAATTTCTGTTGATTGTGGTTTGAATGAGAATCCCCATCCCACGCTCATGTATTTGAACATGTGGTCCCAGATACTGGTGGTGTTTGGAAAGGCTGGGGAAACTTTGGGAGGTGGGACCCCACTGGAAGAAATATGTCACTGGTGAGGTTTGACCCACTTCCTGTCTGTTCTCTGCTCCCTGACTACACATGCATTTTGAACAAGTGCCTTGCTTTCCTGCTGCCACAATTTCCCTATCTTGATGGGTTCTGTCCCTTCGAGCTATGATTCAAAATATATTTCTCCTCCCTTAAATTGCTTCTATCAGATATTTGGTCACAGCACAGTGAAAGTAATATACTGCTTATAAAGAATTAAGGTCAGCAATGGTTGACTGTAGGAGTTGGGAGAACCTTTTTGCCACCATCTTGGTACTTGGGGATAGTACTGTTTTCTCTTGAGTATTTGTTTGAGAATGACAAACTCTATGAGGAAATGACATAGAGTGGAAACAGCCTCTTGTATTTCTCTGCTCCATGCTCAGCACAAAGAATCTCTCCTTAAGGAAACCAGCCAATAAACAGTCACAACAACGCAAACAAACAAACAAAGAGGAAAAGAAAGCCCTTTTACATAAATGACTCAGACCGAAAGGCCACAGAAGGATAACTATGGCTATGGGAACACATACATAAAAATAAATGCATTCATATGCACGTACATGAATGTTCCTTGGACCTCAGTGGGGCACATCTCAGTTACCCCTCAGATGTTGAAAATGTCCTAAGTGGAAAATGCATTGGACTCAGCCTGCTGAGACCCCAAGCTCAGCAATTCAGGACAAGGTGAGTGGTCTGGTGTTTCCCCCAGTGACTCTTCAGCCTACTGGCATTGCAGCTCATTCCTAGCATTAGGAGAGCAAACGGTGGCACGCACCTAAATTCAAAATCCAAAGTGCAGGTTTTGCTGGTTTCTAGACAATTGATTTTACACCACCATAAACTAAACAAAAAAAAAAAAAATCAAAGCTGAGCTCTATTGAATTGAAGGACTGCTACAAACTCATGTGTGTGGATGTGTGGGTACATATGACTTTAAAAGATGCCCATTGCTAAAACAAGAGCAGTAAAATAGAATAGTTACATTTTCCTCATTATTTGCCTATGAATCTCAGAAAGCTGACAGCCGTAGCTCAGATCTTTATGAATCTTCTGAGATTATTAACGAGGCCACACACCATGTGATCTCTGTTTATTGTGGTATAAAGAGCTGTTTTGTGACTGGAAAATTTCTTTTTTGGGCTTTTCTACACACTTGAGAAAGGAAAGGAGAGTCGAAGCTTGAGAGAATGGTTTACTTTCAATCAAAAAGGACAGATTGGGGAGTTGTCTCAGGGATTTAAACCTTTGCCTCTCAGGCAAAATGACCCAAGTTTGGATCTTCAGATGCCACACAAAAATGCTGGGCAGTAATGGCAATGGCCTGCACTTCCAACCAAGGAAGGCCGAGCCCGAGAGGCCCCCGGGGAAATCAATAAGGAGAAAGAACTAGCCAGAATGATTCTAGAAGCTTCCCTTGGGCCTCCACAGGTACACGTAAGTGCCCTCTCTCTCTCTCTCTCTCTCTCTCTCTCTCTCTCTCACACACACACACACACACACACACACACACACACACACACGCTTCACTTCCTCCTTGTTCTGAGGTTCATAGAGTTTACTAGCATCATGTGCACTTGAGCTTCGCAGATTCAGATAAACACTGCCTATGTTTTCTGAGCATATGTCCTTTAGATGACATTATTCTTTAGGGCATATTTACAACTAGTCTAATCAGCCTCCCTGCCCCCTCATAATGTGCCAGCAGGAGAGCTAAAACACTGTTCCTATTTGAACTTGTGCATATACCTGGCACAAGGATGACACACTTGGGGAGGTGAACCCAGTAGGCTCACGAGCACAGGCAGCATAGGAAGCTTGTATCTAGCAAGTCAACAAAAGCATTCCCTTTTAAGACCCTGGGAAGCAATGTACTGTTTGAGGACAACTCAACAACCTTGCACCAAGGTAAGGACACAGAATCAAAACCAAGTTAGGTGGAACAACAGGTGTGGAGTGCCAGGAGTCAGTATGGAGTGTCAAGGCAATGTACCTACAGCCTGATTCAATCCAAGAGGAGCTGTGTTCCTCCCTCATGGAGTAGCTATGTGTCCAGCAGGCCCGGCCAGGTCTGTTCCTAGCCCACATCTGTTCTGTATTACTACGATTAGCCTTCTGTGTTTCCCACACTAAGTCCATTCCCAACTTTTGAAAAGTACTGCCTGGGTCTGCACTGCACTTTCTCTCCTGCCAGGTATATGCACAAGTGATTGGTATTTCTAGCTTAAATGGGAACCGTGTTTTAGCTCTCCTGCTGGCACATGTTGAACGAGTGATGTTCCAAAAAGATGGACAGTCTTCCGTGGTTCCTTTCAAGAATGTGAGAAGTATATTCTGCAGAACTCTGCCAGCTGTTCACAGTGTGCTCCAAGACAAAACGCCTTGTTAATAAGAAATGGAATTTGCCTTATCAGTCATAAAAGCAAACTGAAAAGAAGAGAAAGGTTTTTCAAATGATGTCTCTGCCACTTTTAGCTTCCCAAGCCCTCCATCCTTCAGCTTTGGTTCTTTGAGTCAGCAACAGAAGTGTATTTTTGTACCAATATATCTGCTGCCAGGGAAAAACAAACATGTTGGCACCATTGTCATGGCAAATAGCTGTGCTTAAAATACTGCTGGATAAATGGTCATGACAGAATTTAGGGCCACTGCTTGGCATTTGTGCAAAACTTGAACCAACTACAGGAGGGTAAGGCTGTTATAAGAAGTGCAGGAGTTCAACTCCCCTGCATCTCTCAGCATAGAGCTGGCTGTGTGCCCTCCATGGTCTCCTTGGGATCCATCCTAACACTCATCACACGATCCCAAGGAACCTTGCTAAATGTGACTGGATCTGCCCTCTACTCCTGAGCTTTTCCAAGTCTGGTCACTAGAGCCACAGGGAAGTGAAGGCTGTGGGAAAGTGGATCAGAAACAACTGCTCAGTTCCCAGGGAACTAAAAAAGGCTGAGCTTGCTTAATAGTATCATGTACTTTGAATCTGGAAGGTCAAATATGAGGGAGCATTGCAATCATTCTTGTAAAATACAAGACTTCCACTTTCAATTCGTTGTTGTAGTTAAGGTTACATATCTAGATTTGGGGATATTTTGGTAGGGCCTTAACATTTAAGATAAAGCACAAAGGATTTTTAATAATACTCTCAAAAGAAAAAAGTCTCCCTACTGGTAAAAATGTAAATACTGCCCACAGTTGTGACCCTGGTTGCTGATATATGGAGTCGAAGATCTAAACCAGGAAACCAGGAGAGCCAGAACAGGGAGAAGGAGTCCTGGGGACCCCGTCTACAGCTGAGATCTATCACTGTATATCTATACCTATATCTGAGATATGGTCGCTCCTAGAGTGACCAGAGTCCCTGTTATGAAACCTTGCAAAGATCTAGCAGCAATTAACTGCAGCCATCTTGAATGTAACTTCATGACTCTCCCTGTAAAACCCTGGATACGTTTCCCCATATTGTTCCCCAATGAACTAAAAGTAGACAAACCCAACCGAATCAGTTCTGAGAACTGCCCTGAGGTCTTGATGCTAACTTAGGATGGTACTGTCTCCCCTAACTTGCATGTGACCCCTTCAACAACTCCCAAGTCAAGCTATCAGGACCTGCCTTTTCTTGTTGCTTCCCAAGGCCAGTAAGCTACGTTTCACAGTAAATTACACTGTACAATCCTGCATCTTCAGTGAGCTGCACTAGAACAAACCCTTCAAAGGATCCTGTGTTCCTTTGTTCTTCACATCTTCAGAAGAGTTGTCATTACTGAGCTATGTGCTATGACTTAGAACCTTGATTTCACCATGAAATGAACTGCCTTTCTGGGTTTCAGAAGTTCAGTTGAGAGGAGCCCCAGGTGAGGGTTCTGCATTTATGCAGAGTCTCCTGGTTTGTAGTTACACTGCCTCTTCTCCTTGCACACTGGCTCCTACTTACAGACGGCAGATCTGAGAACTGAGCATGCTCCAGGGTGCTCTCTCTCTATAGCAGGCTGATGCATAGGTTAGACCTGGATAAAGACTGTGACAAAGGCAGGCGAAGAAGATTCATGTAGCAAGGGACAGCAGTGGCTCTGCCTAGCGTATTGGTCACAACAGTGCTGCCTCCTTTGACTTTAAGTCTTCTCCCTTTGTTTCTTCAGTTACAAGTTTCTTCTTTTGGTTGATCTAAAAAGTAACTCTCATTTTCACAGATTTTTATTTGTTTGTTCGTTTGTTTTCATTTGGCTTCTATCTTTTCTGATGCTGATTATTTCCTTTTTGGATTTTTTAGTTTTCAATTTCTATAGTTCCCTAGCCACAAGGCTAAGCTTTGACTGATGTTTTTCCTTTCCCTGTAAGTCTGAAGTTTTGAGCTTCCTCTTCCGTGTTGTTCTGCTACAGCCCATAAAGTTGGATATGTTTGCATCTTCATTCCTTTCAAGGCATTTGCATTGAATTTTTGTTTTGTTTTCCATTAAAACTATATTAACAAATGTAAGTAACTGGATTGTGGGCCAACCCCTGCTACAGATTATAAAGGATCCATCATCAAGTGGTTATAGCTGTTTTCTTTTTTAAAAGCCATTTTCTTCTGATTACAAAGGCAACAAACATTGCTTTTAAAACAAACAATAATGTTAAGTTACATGATGAATGCCTCTGGGATCCCTTATTATTCTTAGTGCCTGAGATAAGAACAGTTAGTATTTGATATACATTCCTTCAGATGATTTTCTATGCCTATATAATCATAGGCTTTGGCTTAAATTTTTAACGCTTAGTTCCATTTCCCCGTGCATGGTCCTTATCTTAATGTAGCTGATGTTCTCTTTCATATGTTAGGAACAGATCAGCACATCAGAGAGAACAGACAGACTGGAAATGAGATAGATGTCATTGGATGAGGCTCTTTTTTGAATTGAAGTACTACTCTAATTAGATTCTGAATTTTCAATTTCTTTGTTCAACAGAAGGTCATTTGATATTTATGTAAAATGTAATGACATTGGAAGATGTGTTCGTAGCTATGAGAATTTTGGAAGCTTCGGCAAACTGGCCCTAATATATGATACACTCAGAGCAGCCACAATCACTTCTATCTTTCCTGGTACTCTGTGGGGCTTGGAAAATAAGTATTTGTTTGATCTGAATGCTATTATTTGTAAAAATTATTATGATAGCAGACAGGTAGATATACTGTATTTTAGATTTACTTGGGTTCATGGGAATTTGCTAAACACCTTATATACTTATATACTAAACACTTGAACTATTGGGCATTAAGACTGTGATAAGGCAGAGCTTTATGTCCTTTCCTGGATCCCAGTCAGATCTGGGACTAGTATCTGTTGGCACAAGGAATGACATCAGTTGTAAAATGCTCCTCCTGTATCCATTCTTTTAAAAACCAAACAAAACAGTCATATTAACAAGTGAGGCCTTCAGTACTTTTTCTCTGACAGCTCTCTGGGGTAAACATTACAGTGTAGACTGATAAATCAGTATTTCTCAAAGTGTGGTCCTTTGAAAGAGCAACTTGGAACTTCTCAGAAATGTACATCCCAGACACATTTATTGATTCTGACTCTCACATCAGAAACTCTAGAGAGGGGCCCAGCAATCCTCAAGAACGCCTTCTGGATTGTTTTGATGCATAATAGACCATGAAAAGTCACTAAAAAAAATTATTCTCCTGGTGGTATCAGTTGATCAGTGTTGTTTTACACCCAAGAGCAGCTACCCACAACAAAAATACCTTTGCTTCTCATTGTTTCTCCCCATCTCCAAATTTAATCATTCTCTGTCCATGGGATATTTTCTCAGATTTTGGGATCAAATCCAGAATCTAGAGCATGATAGCCAAATGTTCAACCAGTGAGTTGCATGCCCAGTTCTAGACAATGTTTTCTTAAATTAGAGTCCACCATAATGCACAAATCCTTTTACATCCACATTTATTGCTGCACTGTTCACAAGAGTTAGGCTATGGAACCAATCCAAGTGTCTGACAACAGAGAAAGGCATGAATGAGGAAGATGCAGCATGCATACACAATGGAATTTTTTCTAGCCATAAAGAATGAAGTTACATCATTTCGAAGACAATAGATACGATTGAAAACCATGGTGCTAAACAAAGAGGCCAATTGTAGACAAATGTCATTTATTTTATTTCATTTGTGGTTTCTGTATTTTATACAGCCACATAATATCATGTATGTGCACACACAATGAAAGTAGATATGATATTGTGTAAGGGAATAAAGAGAATTAATGTGGGATAAGGAAAAGAAAGGAGAGTAGGAGAAATGGGAAATCTGCTTGACATACAAATATAAATATTTGAAAAAAGCAGAAATTCATAATCAATCAGAGTGTTTATTAGAAAAAAAACTGTTCTCCCCATTCCTCCATGCTGGGCACATCTTTGGACCCTGAGAATAGCACAAGACAGTCACAGGAGGACTTGGGGAAAGGAGAGGATATTTTCTCAATGGCCAGTTAGCAACTTCTGAGAGACAAGGCATCCCTGAGTTGATCCCAGCCAAAAGCAGAGCCCCTGGGCAGACTCCTCCCTCCCAGGAGACACATCTGACAGCCCCAGGCAAGGTTGCTGCGCCAGCAGGAGGAGCAGCCAGGAGCCACCAAAAAGACCTCAGGGACTTGCTTTTCTCTGCACTCTGAGCTTGAAGCTCCTTCTTGGTCAGAAGAACACTGTGAGGGCGAGGAGAATGAGAAAAACACCGCAGGGTGAGGGCTCGATTTGTGAAGCTGAGCTGTCTCTTCCAGGCTCCAGGATGTTGCCCAAAAACGTTAGAGCTACTTGATTTTTTTATGGAATAAGTACCCCGGAACATGCTAAATTATGGCTCTTTAAATTAAATAGCACTGAATAAATCATATGTAATGGCGGGCCTACATGACACAAAAATAGATTCTTGATCGGTTGTAAATCTAGTGTAAAAGTTTAATTACATTTCTAAAAAATAGCATATGCTTTATAGCAAGATAATATTTCTCAAGCAGGATAAAATATGTGAAGCCTAATGGAAAAGATTGATTAAATACACTCACTAAGAGCAAACTTCTACTCATCAAAAATCAGAATTATGAGAGAGAAATAGTATGCCTTAGAGAAAAAACTTGCAACATCCATTCTGTCAATATTTGTAGATGTGTAATAAATATTATGTCTATTAATAGTTGCAGACTTGCAGTACACATTGTTATTAATATTTATAGACTTGTAGTATAATATGTTTATCAATATTTGAATACATTCTATCTATCAACATTGATAGACTTGTAATATACATTCTATTTATCAATATTTTTAGATCTTAGAATACATTATACTCATCTAAATATAGACTTATAATACACATTGTATTTATCCAATAACCACAAATTTCCAATATAAATTGCACACAGATTTGCAGCATATATTATATTTATCAGTATTTATAGATTTACAATATACTTTATATTCATCATGTTTATAAATTTATAACACATTATATTTATTGATATTGACAAATTTGCAGTAAATGTTATACTCACTAATATTTATTGATTTACAATATACATTGTATTTATATGATATTTATAAGTTTACTATATATTATATTTATAAGTATTTACAGGTTTGCAATACAAATTACATTAATCCAAAATTTATAGATTTGCAATATATTGCATTTACCAATATGGTAGATTTGCATCATTCAGAATGTATTTTAAATCTAAAGATAAAGGACTTATCTCAGTGTCAAGTGAGTCACTGTCATCAAGGGGCACTTCATAAGAGAAATCTCCAAACAAACAACAGACCTAAGACCAGATGCCCCACTTCGGTCATCCATGAAA
Source organism: Typhlomys cinereus (assembly GCA_023101885.1). Classification (NCBI taxonomy): domain Eukaryota; kingdom Metazoa; phylum Chordata; class Mammalia; order Rodentia; family Platacanthomyidae; genus Typhlomys; species Typhlomys cinereus. The sequence goes on from JALPQD010000192.1 coordinate 537,103, forward strand.
CACAGTGAGTCATGCTGTGATGCGACTGCACTCTTGCCCCTGTTGGGAAGTCAAGAAGATAGGAAAGTCCAGAGCGGGGAGGATGTGTGGCACCTGAGCGTTCCTGTGCTGGGTTTCTGATTACACAGAGCCTCTTTGGGGAAGTCTGGGTTCCATGGAAACTGAACTTACGCATGTCCTGTGACTCCACAATTCTCCCTATGCATCCACACAAGGGAAACTTGTTCTAAAGATTGCAGAAGTATGGATGTGTTTGTAGCAATGTCATGGAGATACAACAGTGACCATGGGGCACCATATGGTTTTCATGCTTCTGCGAAGCTTCATGTGGAAGCTTGACCTCTAGTGATGATAATGAGGTGGGCATTGTGGGAGATAGTTAAGTCATTAGGGGTCACAACCCCAGAGAGGCTCAGTGCTGATCTTGCATAAGTGATCTCCTGAGAGGAAGCTGTCCTGAGGTGAGGCTACCACATACACAGTCCATTGTTCGCACACACTCAGTCTTTTTGACACACCACTAGTTGACTTTCCTTTCATCACCATGTTGTGATGGAGACAGGGGTGGGAAGCAGTATTCGCTGGGAGGCTAACACTGTGTTCTCTTAGACTTTCAGAACTGAGAAAGGAATAAACCTAAAAATTACCTTGACCTCAGGTATTTTGGTATAACACACCAAATGAACTAAGAAACTATGTACCCAAAAATGAGATGAACATGACTCCACTTACATGATATGAATTGTAAAAGCATAATTCAGCAAACAAATTTAAAAGGTTACCAGGTGATGTCTCTCTTCATATGAAGTAATAATATAGGTAAGCTAAAGAAGGTTGATGGTCAGAGAAAACACCTGCCACCCAGCCGCTCATTCGGTTACTTCCAAACTGATGTAGTAAACCCCTTGCTTTCTTCAGTTTATAAAAGAACCACATTTTAAAAATATTTTTAGAATACTAAGAGTGAGACAGGCCTATGAAACATGGAGCCCCAGTACGTGGCCATTGTGCTACTGCCTGCCGCTAGGCCCCTCCTTCCCTCCTTCCCCTGTGCTTCGGATTCACAAATAAGAATGTACCAGTGTCCCTCCCTGGAATCAGAAGGAGATTCAAAGACCCTGAACCCCTGCCTGCATGAGAACTGCCACCCTGTGCACCCCATCTCCAGTACACAGGCCTCAGTTCGGGCCTGTTTTTCTGCTACCTTGGGCCAGTCGAATCTGTTGAGGACCCTCTGCACACAGTCAAGAAAGGGATCTTTCCAGCCTCTCTCAGCATGTGTCTGGAAAGGGAAGGCATCTATCAGTTTCAACATGTAAGCCATCTTTCAATGGAGGAAACTGCTTTTGTAGAGTGATCACAGTTTACTGAATGGTTTTCAAGAAGTAGTCATACAGAAAAAAAGAAATACAAAAAATGTTATGTGCTCTCTTCTGATTAGTTGTGTAAGTATGGGAGTTGTGCCCACACATGTGTAGCATCTGGAAACAAGACAGAAGCAATAATTTTTAGAAGACTCCCCCCAAAAAGAAACTGTCAAACAAAGTGAACTTGAAAGAGTAAGAACATGATTTTGTTATAGTAACACTTTTAATAAGTATTTTTCTTTACTATGCTTAGTTTAGATCTTAGGCGCTAAAGAAAAATACATACAGTTCATTCTGTACTTCTAGGAAAAGGAAGAAATGAAAATCTTTGAAAAAGGAGAAAGAAACAGCAGCAGTCACAACAAATAAAGAATAAACAAAAACACAGACATCAAAGTACAGTGTAATATTTTGAGGGGAAAATGTGCTAATTATCCTGATTTGATCATAGCCAAAATGTACAAGTATCTACCACACTATCCTCTCAAAATATATTCAATAGCATAAAATGAAGCATTAAAAATGTATGCACGGGGCTGGAGAAGTGGCTCAGGAGTTAAGCCTCTGCCTTGCAGGCAGAAGGTCCTGAGTTCGGATCCTAGACCCCACGTATAGATGCCAGCGGAAGCAGGGGCGGCCTGCATTTCGGTACTGGTAGGGCGGAGCCTGTGAATCCGGGGCAGAGTAAACAAGGAGGAGGTGGAGGTGTCCATGGTGGTTCCCAAATTCGCCTGTGGTTCTACACATACACATACATACATACACTCACGTGCACACATGCATACATGCACAATTGAATAAAATAATAATAAAAAAATTTTTAAAAAATGTATGCAGAAAAACTGAAAATACATAGTCCACAAAAATATTTATATTTTCATAGGTGCTAGAAAAGGCTGACATCAGAGGTGTGAGTCACACACAGCAGGATGTGAAGGGAGGGACAACGTATGTCATGACTGTCCCATCCCCACAGGGAGTTCCTGTGGTTGGAGATGCTCCTTTTGTCCACTGCGATCTTGGCAGCCTCCACTCAGGTAAAACTCAAACATGGAAGAGTAAGATGATTCTCATGCAAAGAAGTTTGGGGAAATCCAAGGCACTCTGTTTTTTTCCATGGAACCCATTTTGGTGACTATGTCATTATTTGAATGTGAGTTGCCCCCCCCCCGCAGACTCATATTTAAATCTTTAGCTGATGCTAGTATTTGAGAATATAGTGACACCTTTAGGAGATGGAGCCTTGCAGTGTCACAGAGTGCAGGCCTTGAGGTATGGTAGCCCAGCCCTGCTTCCTCAGTTTGCTATTTGTCTCTCTGCCTCCATGATAACCACAGTCATCTGCATGAACCTGGCTCTTTCTTCTGTCTACAGCCACGCCTTCTGCTGCGCATTTCCTGCTAAAATGGACTATATCCCCTCTGGAGCTATAAGCCAAATAAATCTACCTTTTCTCTCTTGAGTTGACCATGAGCATTGCCACGCAGCAATAACAGATGAGTATCTGCAGCAGATGGTATGTGCACCCAGAGGAAATAACTGAATTCTCTACCCAGGACTCGCACATCCTTGCAGCTACAGAACAAGGCTTGCTTCTTCTTGGAAAAGCAGGGCACTTGATCTCAGGTTCACTTCTGGCCAGAGTCATCAAGCTCTGAGTATGTCTCACACATGCAGCACCAAGAAATGGGAACTCAGACGCACCGTGATGTAAGACATGAAGCATCCCAAAGGGAGCCTTGCCAGCTATGGCTTGAGAGCCTGTGGATTCATCATTTGTATCTTGCTTTCTTTTGTGAGTATTTTTCTGCATTGCTTTATTTTTAAGCTTTCATATCTATAAATATACATACATTGTGTTGAGCACACTCCCTTTCCTGCTTTTCTGCCTTGCCATTTTACCCTACCTCCCTTGTCATCTCCCCTGCCCCACAAACCTAACTGTGTGACAATTGCCCCCAGATTAGACTATTGTTTAGGGCTATACCATGATATGCAAGGCATACCAGCATGGATTTAGGTTTGGTGTGGATTGTTTACTTGTGGGTATGACCTAATCACTGACAGAAGCAACTTAATAAGAACAATTGTCCAGGTTTTTTGTATGGTCTCAAGAGATTCTGTGGTAACTTGGCCCCATATATTTGGGAAGAGTATCATGAAGGTGGGAGCCTGTGGTGGAAAGGAGTTCTTCACTTTTTGGGAGACAGAGAAAGGGAGCTCATGAAGGAGGCTGAGTGACATGTAGCCCCAAGGACATATCCCCAGGGACCTTCTTGAGCTCAGCACATCCCACCTGTTCTTTTGCCTTCCATCATGTTGTAAGTCCATCAGGGCAAAGTCATTGACTCTGAAGACCCTTGAAATCTGGAAATGTCAGACACTGCCAGGGGTGTACTTATCAGACCTTAGGTGTTTCTTAATTCAGTTAAGTTGATAAAATTATCATCATAGGTTTATGTATAAGCACTGCAGAATATCAACATGTGATGCTAATCAGAACAGTATCATTTGTCTCTTTGAATTGTACCTCCAATATCAACAATCCAGAATCGCCAGCCCACCACCCTACTATTTGAACATACATTGCTGTAAGGCAATTTATTTCTCCTGCAGACATCCTCAGGATGAAAGGCTGTTTCTCAGGACCCTGAGAAGTACCTGTAATTGAATGGCTTTGTCTATAGGGTTATTATCAATACGAGTTCTGGATGACTGCTTTGTGATAATCAAATTAAAACATTTATGCATGCCTCTGTGTGTGTGTGTGTGTGTGTGTGTGTGTGTGTGTGTGTGTGTGTGTTTATGCAGGTATATGTCCACATGTGTGCACATGATACTTCCTTGGTGTTGTTCCACAAACATCATCCATCATTTTGTTTGGTTCTGAGCTTCACCATGTAGGGTAGGCTGACTGGCCCTGCAAGCCCCAGAGAGCTGCCTCTCTCTGTTTCTCAGCACTGAGATTATGAGGATGCACTACTATATCTGACATTTTTAATGTGTTTTCTAGGAATAAAACTCAAATACTTATGTTTACAAGGCAAACACTTCACCAACTGAACCATCTTCTTAGCCTAAAAATACTTTAATGTATGAAAATGTGTACAAATGGGTAGAAAGGCAGCTCTATAGCCTGAGAGTCTTTGGGATGATGAAAGTATTAGTTTATGCTGTAAATACTTGTTTTGCAATGTTGACAGTTATTTAAATATCTATATTGAACATTGGTAATATCTATAAATTTCAGGCTGGAAATGGTGTCATAGTTGAGCACAGGTGTCAACTTGACTCTTGAGGGTTTGAGCTCTGGGCACAGGTATAGAGAATTGATGGTTGAGTTAAGCCCAGAGCAAACCTGAAGGAGATTGTCTAGCTGCTGGGGAAGACCCAGCCCATGGTGGGTGGGATTAGGCCCTGGATAAATCACAGAGAGCTGGTTGAGAGAGTTGGCATCCTTCTGTATACTTGGCCAGACATGCTGGTCTGGCAAGTAAGGATTGTCCATCTCTCAGCCGTTATGGTGGCCAGTTCCCTCGGCCCTGGTGTTGGTGTGTGCTCTCCTGTCAAGCTGGACTATGAACTGTAACTGGACTATAGTAAGAAAGTAAACTACTTGCTCCCTTAAGCTGTTTGATGGTCATTTATCAGCAATGTTGCAGACTGACTGCTACAGCTGTGCTAGGAATCGTTCTTCCTTCTAGCCGCCCAGTTCCTTCGACCTTCCAAGACTCCAGGAGTTCTCCAGCCTTCAGCCATCACCTACTTGACTACCGAACTGAGCAACTAGCTGTTGGCAGCCATCGTTGGACTACCTCGGCGACTGACAGCCTTCGCTGGACTACCTCGGCCATATCTGTAAGCCAACTCAATAAATTTCCTATATATATATATTCGTTCTGTGAATTCTGTGACTCTAGAGAACCCTAAGTAATACAAATGGCATATCAAGTTATTCTTCCACTAAGAAAAAATTAATTTAGTGAGGGAGATGGGTCAATGGTTGAAAACCTTTGCCTCACAAGCAAAAGGACTTGAGTTCAGATCCCCAGATCCCATGTAAAAATGCTGGACAGATAAGGAGGCCTGTCTATAATCCTAACCCTGGAAGACATTCTGGAAATTCCTAAAGCAAGCTGGTTATCCCAGTCTAACTGGAGTGATGTGCTTAGGTTTAATTAGAGACCCAGGTTCACAATAATGAAGTGGAAGCGTGATTGAGGATGACTTCTAACATTACCCTTGAGCCTCCATAGGCACAAGAAAGCATGCAGGTGTACACATGTACATGTATATACCCACATGCAAACATATGCATAGATATATAAGCACCCCACACACTCACACATCTGAAAATAAAGCAAAATAATAATAATAATGTACTCTAGAAATTGCATTTCTAAAATTCTATCAGAAAAGCATATTCAGATATTTTTGGTCTCAGCAAAGATTTGTAATTATTTTGAGAAATGTGTGTGAGTTGATTGTTATATTTTACATGATGCATAGATTTATCTTTAGTTATGCAATTCCATAAATTGGAATATTTTTCCATTAACTTATTTTATAATTTATTTTGTTTTGTTATCTGTAATGAATGGTATCTCATTATTTTAATTGGACTACTTCCAGTCTCCCAAACATAGATGACAGACAGGTAGACACACACACACACATACACACACACACACACACACACACACACACACACACACACACACCACTCATTCATTTTCTTAAATCTCCTTGGAAGTTTATTAAAAGAGCATTTTGGAAATGTGGTTAATGAATTGTAATTTACCTTTCTAAGATTAAATTATTTTGTACTGGGGACTTTTGAACTATTTTAAAAGAGTGACCTCTTCTTAGAAATCTGAGTAAAAAGTGACTTAAATGAACATGAAGTCTTTTCTTCCCGTAAACAGGAAAACTTTAGGGCAGTAGAAGCATGTCATGCAAATATAAGAAATCAGCTGTCTTTTCGAGGCTGCCCACAGCTGGGCTCCCTTTGACACCTTCATGGTTCAGACCTGCAACAATTCCCAGTCCAGGTAAGGCTGATAGGCCAGTCATGTCCTACTAATGGAAAAGAGGCATATTTGAGGTTGTGAGAAAATGCTCCAATGTGTTTCAGTATGCACATGTCCAGATTTTGGCCTCTGATCCTTCATACTTGTATTCTTCCTTGCTTATCTATTGTATTTGAGGGCTAACACATGGGAAGAACATGTCTAAACAAAGGTGGCCACCTTAGCCCATGCAAGTTAATATAAACAAACACCATAAACTAACTGATTATAGACAAGAGAAATTTGCTTCTTACAGTTCTAGATGCTGTAAGGCCAAAGCACCAGTAGATTTCAGGACCTGGATGGAGCCCCTTTCTGGTTTTAAATGACATCTTCTCACCCTGTTCCTTTCCACTTGGCTCACGTAGCCAATGGGCCTGGGGTTGTCATGTGATGGAACACTAGCCTCATTCATCAGGCCCCACTTTCAGGACCTAACCACCTTCTGGAGGCCTCACGTTCTCATGAAGTCATCTTGGGAAGAACTCGAGTAGATGGATTGCTGAGAGATATAGGTGGTCAGACCACAGTCTCTTTGGGCCTGCTGCTTGAGAAAGTCAAGCATTGGATTTTGGCAACCACACCCTCCTAGAATTGCTATCGACACACATGTAATCCAGTTACTCAACTTCCAACACTGTCTTGATCAGTTGCTTCCCCTGCTCTGACTCATCTCCTCCTTTAGCTTTCCCAAGCATACTGCTCACCCAGGGATATATGTGTTTGCGTGTTTAGTGGTCTACAGTAGAGTAAACAGTAGCCAGCAAAGAGACCACTGGACACATACTCCACTTCAACTGTAGACTATCCATATCTTCTTAGAATACAAGGCCAGTGCATGTATGTGATATGTCTTTCATTTTGAATTTCACTACATTGTCAATGCCTGTTTTATAGCAGCACACAAGTCACATTTTATTAAATGAATAAATTAATAAAACAATTTATTGATGATTGTTTTAGCTTCTTTTTTATTGTTGTGATAAAGTACTCTGATCGAAGTACCTTTGAGGAGAAAGGGTTTATTCTGGCTATGAATTCCAGAGAAATAAAGTTCATTATGGTGGGAAAAGCATGGCAGCAGAAGCATGAGGTTGTATCCTCAAACTGCATCTGCAGCCAGGAAGCAGAGAGAACAGGAAATAGGGTCTGTCTATAAAAACTTAAGGGCTGTCCCCAGTAGCACACTTCCTTCAGCAATGCCTTACCTCCTAAAGATTCTACGGCCTTGCTAAATGACACTATCTGCTGGGTTCTATATGTTTAAATACATGATGAGCCTCTGTAGGACACTTCACATTTAAACCACAGCAAGCATAGTTAATGAAGTATAGAGTCACATTTAAACCATAGCAAACATAGTTAATGAAGTATAGAGTGGTTGAATGGTGAGTATTCTTTGTTTTAAGGAGTAAGCTGATGTGATTTTTGCATTTCAGTACTGTTCAAGCACAGTTCTGAAACCCATGCATGTGTTTCTTTGGATTTACTAAAATCCATAGATTGTCTATGCCTCTTTTGATATCTCTCCATATTTCATGCAAGCTCTGTTTTCCCCTTTAGAGAAATTCTGCCAGAGTCTGGCCACCGTTCCCATTCGGCATGATTCTTGATGGAACTGTCTCCTCACTCAAATGTGAGTCACCATAAACCTCACGAGCACCGTCAGTGTACGCATATGTGTCTGGCCCCTATTTCTCATGAGTGCACATAGAGTAAAGCCAAATATAATAGTAACTGAGAGGCTGACCTTGTCCATGAAGGGCCATCCTTTCCCTTCTATCTGTTTTGATTCTGTTGTGGTATTAAAATATTTTCCTATTCCATTTGTCTATTTTTGCATTTATAACAAACACTCAAAGTTGAGTACTTTTCAAAGAAAAGGGACATATATCTGAGATTTTATGGTGCTGGAAATCTGAGTTCAGACACTTTCATCAAATCAGCCTCTGGAAAGGTTGTCTGGGCTGTCACAGCTCACCCAATGACAGTGTGGTAGGGAGGGGGACACATCACACAGCAAGGCTGAAAGACAGAGGGTAGGAAAGGCCATTCTTGAGCTTGTAGGACAATTCACTCCTATAGGAATTATCTGGGGTTCCACAAGGATTACTTAATCTATTCCACTGATAAGACCCCCACCAACCTCAGCCACTAGCATCTATCTCCTATAGGATCCATCTGTTGCCAACATGGTCACCTTGGGAACCAAAGCGCTAGCCAGTGAACCACGGAGGACATATGCTACCTAAGTAAAGACAAGCAGCAATTCAAGCAGTGAGTGGGTGTTGGACTCAGCCCAACTTGATCCTTCCAGGGCAAGATTTTTTCCAGAAGAGTATGCAAGAATTCAAAAGGCAAACTGGGATTAATACACGACAGTTCATCTTCACTGTCAACATGATTGGATTAAAAATCATCATGGAGGGACATCTATGGTTGTGCCAGTAAGGATATTTCTAGAAAGGTTTAATTGAAATGGGAAGACCCACCTTGTATGTAGATGGCACCATCTCATAGGCTGGGTTCTGCACTATATACAAAGGAAAAAGTACCATTCGTTCCTCTCTGCTTCCTGGTTGTAGATGCAGTGATCAGTTGCCTCATACCTCCTGTCATCATGCCTGCTCTGCCATCCTCTCAAACTGTGATCAAAATAAACCCCTCCTTCCTTAAGTTACTTTTGTCAGGTTTTATTTTTATGTCAACAATGAGAAAATAGATTAATACACTGTCCATCATTTGTTCCAGAAAGTACAAAAGGAAAAAAATCTATGCAACCCTACAACCCATGAGAGGAAAGACACATGATACCTCTGAGGCAGGGTGTAAGTTATTTTCTTCTTGGGATTTGTTTCCGCAAACACCTCTTTCACGTCTTGTTGCACTGAGTGCTTATGAAAAGATGGTCCTTTAATTTTCTTTCTAGATATGTCAGTTACTGGGAGCTGATGGATTTAGGCTATATTGTTGGTACTTATTATTCATTAGTTCATATGAATTTTTACCAAATTGCCCTAAATAAATATATGTTGATTGTTTGTAGCATGACTGGGTAAGAGAGATGGGTAAGATGAAATTTCTGCCATGCACTGATGATGCACTAAGGCAGACATATTTGAAGGAGGGACTTCCTAGGTGCCAATGGTCAGAATGCATGTTGCCATAGCAACGGGATAAGACCATCAATCATCCACTGGCATTGAGGAAGGCAAATGACTCATTATTTCAGCTTGGTCTTCAGGGAGTCGATGGAGTTAGCCAAGCAATTTAAGAGAAAATGAATAGCGTTCAGGCAAAGAAGATCTATATGCACCACCCCCTCTCTAACCATAATTGGTTCTGGGTACAGGCCTGTGGGGATGGAGAGATAGTGAACTTTGAACCTGAGTTAGAAAACTGGTTTTTCTGACAGTGATGAGCTGGAGATGAAGACATTAATGGCAATTCTTTGTGAGATTTAACATTTAAAAAACTTGCCAATTTGTTTGTAAGACACATTATTTTAAGAACTAAAATTTACCTTAGAATCTGTCATTACACACTATCAGGTTTCATCTCTTTTTAATTGCAACTACTGTAAAGATGATTGCAATGTATTTGATAATTCGGAATGAAAAGTGAGACATTGAAGAATCACTGGATCTGGGAAGAGACTCTGGGGAGAGGAACATGGAAAAAGGGAAGAAGCTCGGGGAAAATGAGGGGGCAAGAAGACAACAAGGTCTGTCTCACAGCAGCAAGAATAGTTAATTGCTTCTTAGAGATACTGGGTAACAGAGAGCAGAAGAGCTCAAGGAGCAAAGGGGAGAAAAGGCCCCACCACGCTGATGTGCAGAACACACAAGCAGGTAGTTGCACACAGGCCAGTCAGGCTGCTCACAAAGTTCCAACCTTTAGCCAGGTCACAGGCGAGATCCCAGAGAGCTCGTGTATAGCATTAGCAGGACAGTGGCCCAAGTCAGTGCTTGAATCCAATGGAAAGTTCTCACTCCTCATCCTAAGGAACACATCAGCGAGAACTAATACAGGTGGTCACTTTGTCCTTGGGCCACAGTTCCCTTCAAGTCCCTGCTGCCCATCTCCCCTGCGACATCTCTCACCCCCATCCTTAATGGGATCTTTCTTTGGCCCTCTTCCTTTCCTGCTCATCCTTACTGCTGACATAAGCATGTGCGTGTGTGGGGGGGGGGGATAGTGACAGAATGGTGACAGAATGAGATGAGGAGCCCCGCCACATCCTTTGAGAACAGTGACAATGAAGGTAAGGGTGGTGCATTAACCACCTCTGAGACCTTGGTGGGAACGAACGGCTGCTTGAATTTCCTGGTGGAGGTGGGAAATCACAAACAAGAATGTGAGTTCAGAGGAGGTATCAGAACAGAGGACCAGTGTCCCTTTTAGGCAGCTGTGTTCTGCAATGGTTTTCTAACTCTGCATTCTGGTTCTTAGGAAGGAGTTGGAATTTCATAGAAAGATGAACCATGCGTGGTCTCTGCTTTAGAGTTCTTAGTTTGTATTGTCCTGCTAACTCCTCCTACAGAGCTGCAGAAGATCCAAATCTGTCTTGAGAGAGAAGAACATGACTTGATGGAAAGATGATTTGGCAAAGCTGTCTCTCACCTGGAGCTCAACACTATTACTAATTGTCATTAATTAGCAATAATAAAGGCTCTATGCCAGAACTCAAATCCTGGAATCACTATGCTTTCCTGAAGTGAGCAGGCTTGGGAAGAGATCAGAATGCTGACAGTGGGAGTCCTGAGAAGCTGCTGATCTGCAGTCAGACTGGAGGACAGGTGGGAGGATTGCTGGGATGCTTTTGAGTTAAATAAAGTCAGGAGTAACTATAGAAGAGTGGAAAGACTAAAGACACCCATAACTGGGAGGGCCGCAGGCTGGCTCAAGTAGGTCAGCTCCTCTCAGGCTTCAGGCTATGGATCTGAGCAGGGCTTATGGGAAGAAGAGACGGAAGTGATATTTTTTGTGTATGCACACGCACGTGTGTGTGTGTGTGTGTGTGTGTGTGTGTGTGTGTGTGTGTGTATGTGTGTGTGGTGTCTGTACAGTAGAATACTTAAGTATATGTGCTTGTGGAGGCCCAAGGGTGACTTCAGGAATCATTCCGGATTGCTCTACCTCTTTATTGCTTTGCTCTGGGTTTTTTCCAGGCTCTACATTCCAGGGCCAGAAGTGCACACCGCTGCTGCCATTTCTATCCAACACTTTTACATGGGACCTGGGAATCTAAACTCAGGTTCCTTTACTTGTGAAGCAAAAACTTTAACCCTTGAGGCACCTTCCCAGCCTGATAGAGGTGATTTTTATCATCATCTTTGAATTTGAACTTGAAGTTGAAAATCTGTAAATTAAGAATACAAATCCACTTCTCAACAATGGTGAGTTCATCTACGAGGTCATGAAGGTCAGGTGGTGGTTAAGACTGTCCACCCGCAGAATAAGCAGCCAGTGCAAATATATTTGACTTGGAACAGGAGCACCATAGGCCAACCATTCATCTCTGAGAAATGCTGTGATATGCATGACTCTTGATCGGGCATCTCCTCAGCTTTGTGTGCTGGTCACTTCTGTGAATTATGGTTGGAGAGTTATATATGATGATGATGACAGACTTCCTGAATACATTGTAACATATTCAGTAAGTCACATCTGTGGTGTTCAGGAGAGAAAGAGGGGCTAGAGAGATGTTCTTGTTGGTAACACCTGCTGTACAAACACAAGGACCTGAGCTCAGAGCTCCAGACCCCATATGAAAACTGGGCCTAGTGGCATATGCTCTTGTAATTCCAGGGCTGGAGAAGCAAAGTCTAGGACTCACGTGCCAGCCAGTCTAATCCACTGAGAAGCTCTAGGTCTCAGTGGGAGGCCTTGTTTAAAAAATGAAGTGGGGCTAGGGAGATGGCTCAGTGGTTAAAACTTTTGAAAGCAAAAGGACCTGAGCTTTGATCTCCAGATCCTAAATAAAAAGTCTGGTCAGATAAGGCAGCAAGCTGCCAAGCCTGGAGGGCGGAGCCTGGGAAAACCCAAAACAAAGTAATAACATGAAAGAGCAATCCAGATGATTACTGATATCACATATTGACCTCTGCAGGCCTAATGTATTCTTGTACACAAACATGTACACCAACTTCACATGCAAACAGATACATATGCACGCACACACTCAAAAAAACCTAAAAATGAAAAGAACAAAGTAGATGGCTTCTAAGGAACAACACAAATACATGCACAATAAAGCGTACACACACATACACACACACACACACACACACACACACACACACACACACACACACACACACACACACAGACACACACACACACACACACACACAAAAGAAAAAGATAAAGACAGGACAGCAAGGAAGTGTCTATTTTTTATCAGGAGCAAGTTTCATTTGCCACATCTAGACAAGTGGGGAAAGCTGCTAAATATTTGCATAGTACCATGAATTATCAGCTTGACTCTAAATCCACCCATCTCTGCCTTTTTGAATAGGCAGTTTTTCCCTTTAAACCCACACCTGAAAATATTAGTCACCGTAAGTGAGCAAGTTAATATTCAGGAAAAGTTGAGGTAAAGAGCACCTGGAATTTTCTCAGTTATAAACATTACCCTTGATGGATTTGGGAAGTGAGTCAGTCAGTAAAGTGTTTGCTATGCAAGCACGAAGGCCTGACTTCATATCCCTAGCACCAATCTAAAAGGCCAGGCATGATGGTGACTCTGGTCTGTAAACTTAATGCTAGGGGTGAGGGGAGACACAGGAGGATGTCTGGGCTTGCTGGCTGGTGAGTCTATATAAACCCATGTGCTCCAGGTTCAGTGAGAGACCCTGTGGAGGCAGGTAAATAGGGAATAAGGAAAAGACGCAAGAACCTGTAATCTTCAGCAGCTGTCTTACAAACTCAAATCCATACCTGTGACACTGTTTCAAAAGATAAGGCAGAGAGGAATCTAGGGAGACATCTGATGCTGACCTCTGGCATTCATGTATATAAACAGCATGCACACGCGCACACGCGCACACACACACACACACAAAACACTTGCACACACACATGCCATCATCATTATTCTTAAGATCAGTGTCCTCCCTAGTTAAGTTAGTGATGTGTGTAGCAGTTCATTGTACTCTGTACCTGAGGTTTCCATGGAGGGATAAAAACATGTCATTTATCTTGCCACACAGTGTAAGTATGCCCACAAATTAAGACCTGGCTGTCCACATGTAGCAACTGTTCGTCTTTGGAGCATCCTTTTGAGTAGCAATGTGTGTGTGTGTGTGTGTGTGTGTGTGTGTGTGTGTGTGTGTGGAGGGAGGGTGCTAATACACAAGCCTCTTTTCACTGCTATGACCCTGGAAACACTAATGCAAAATCACTGTCCCCAAAGGGCAAGATCACATCCTTCACAGTGACATTTGTCCCTAGGCAAGTTAATCATTTCCGCGGTGGTTTTGTCCTTGGCACAGAAGCAGTAATAAACGATGCCTGCCTCATCGACTGCTGATAAGAAGAGCAAGTGTGCACTGCTGGCTTGCCAGTGCTTGCTTAGGGATAGCTGCTGTTACTGTAGTTTCAGTCTTGACATTTGCATCTGAGTCTGTCCTGCCTCCATATTACGTTCATCCTGTGCTCTTCATGTTGTTCCATCTAAAGTGGGGTGCCTGGATTCCTCTAGCATTCCCCTTGTATGTCCAGCTTCTAATCCCATTGACTTAATAAATCACAGCTGCTCAGAAGTCCATTTCTGATTAAAATGTCCTTTGAGATTCACTGAATTTGCAACAGTTTTATGCCACTGGTTGTCTGATGTCCTAGAACACAGCTGTACAGGCAGATGGCTCAGGCATAAATCACAGTGGATTTGCTCTCAGGGAAATACCTCAAAGCTCAACTGCAATAAGCCAGTCTTTATTTCAAAATTTATTTTTAGGCATTTAATTTCTCATAAAACCACACTTCAGAGTACATGACATAAGGAACTCCTGGGCAGATATACAGCTTTGCAGCATCCCGAGCGATTCACTGGTAGAAGTCACATGCTTCTACACATGATTTCTTCCAGGCTCAAATTCCCACTGTTAGACTCGCCTGGGTTTGATTACTGTTTTGAAAGCCTCACTCACTCTGTGACTAGAGGCAACTTCTATAGGAATTTTAGCCTTGGTTTTCTTCTTTGTAAATGGTGGTTTTTTTTTTTTTTTTTCTCTCCTCTGGGCATAATATGATTAACTTGGTCTGGTAGCCATAGAAACTAGAGCAGACTAATACAGTGCTGGCCAAATATATGGCAGTGGTGGCGGAGCTACTGATTCCACAGTAGATGGAGACCCCCACTTGGGATTCCAGCAATTTCTGTCCAGACATTAGCTGTGAATGATCTTGGAGATGCAAACATGCATAAGTTGTGAAAGGTCTCATTAAAAATGAGCATTCATGGGCTGGAGAGGTGGCTCAGGGGTTAAGCCTCTGCCTTGCAGGCAGAAGGTCCTGAGTTCGGATCCTAGACCCCACGTATAGATGCCGGGCGGAAGCAGGGACGGCCTGCATTTCTGGTCCTGGTAGGGTGGAGCCTGTGAATCTCGGGGCAGAGTAAACAAGGAGGAGGTGGAGGTGGTCCATGGTGGTTCCTGAATTCGCCCGTGGTTCTACACACACACACACACACACACACACACACACACACACACACACACATGCATACACGCACAATTGAATAAATAATAAATAAAAAAAATTTTTAAAATGAGCATTCATTACACAGCTTCTAGGAGGTCTTCATCCATGATGGTATGGGACTTTTATGATGATGGGGATGTTTTGAATTCACCCACACTCCTGTAAGCAACCTCTCACCTGTGCTCTGTAAGGAAGCCCAAAAAACTCAGTTTTTTTCATCAAGTTGGACTTTGGTGAAATCCTACTCTGTTCTGTCATTGGTGCACACATGGGGTAAATGGATGCTTTTCTCAATCTCCCATGGGAAAGTTAATAGAACACTGTATTAGAGCAATCTGTACCTTTCTTGCTATTACACCATTAGCTATTACCAAATCTTTCTTTTCTGAAAATGAGGTTAAATATATCATCCTAAATACAAGTCTAGTTAAGGCAATGAGTGAAGGTCAGTTTCCGTTCTCTTTCCCTGTAAGACATGCTCTTTGTGTTCTGGCACTGTTTTTTAAGTTAACTGCATTATTCAAAGTTTCAATTTGCACATCTTTCTGTCAACTCACTCCACTCAGAATTCTTGCGAGTTCTCCAATCGTAAGGATTTCTGCTGACAGCCTTGAGAAGTTGCCCAGAATCTATGAAGAGTTTGGCATTATCAGAAAAAAGTGAACTCTCTGCCCCTTTGTCAAAGTTTCTTCTCAATATGTCATTTTTTCTTATTCAAGTTGTGTGCCCTCTTTCTCCATTCTTCATCGTGCACCCTCCTTCCCTGTCCACCTTTAATGCTCTATGCACTGAAAAAAAAACTGGTCAGATTGAACCCAAGAGAAACTTCTAGAAGATGTATCTGATAAAGTCTTTTTCTCCCTCATTTTTCCTCTTGCTGATGAGACTGTCAATATTTTTTTCCTCCTCGTTTTTCCTCTTGCTGATGAGACTGTCCCACCGTTTACCTAATCAAAGATGAAGCAACTCCTCTGGCCTCCATCAGTCCTTGCACTGCTCTAACCTGTACCTTTGAAAGCTTCCCAAAATTGGGTCCTCTAAAACCCACGACAGGACCTCCGAGCACAAGATGAGAAGGAAGGAATATATAGCTCACTGCCAAAGACCATGCGTTGTGTCATGGTTAGGCACATGTGTCAACTTGACTGTTGAGCATTCGAGCTCTGGGCAGAGTTGTAGAGAGTTGATGGTTGAGTTAAGCCCAGAGCAAACCTGAAGGAGATTTTCTAGCTGATGGGGAAGACTCAGCCCATGGTGAGTGGGATTAGGCTCTGGATAAATCACAGAAAGCTGGTTGAGAGAGTTGGCATCCTTCTGTTCACTTGGCCAGACATGCTGGTCTGGCAAGTAAGGATTGTCCATCTCTCAGCCGTTATGCAGTGATGGTGTGGCCAGTTCCCTCGGCCCTGGTGTTGGTGCATGCTCTCCCGTCAAGCTGGACTAAGAACTGTAACCAGAAATTGTAAGAGAATAAACCCCTTATTCCCTTAAGCCATTTGATGGTCATTTATTTAGCAACCATGCAGGCTGACTGCAACATGTTGGTATCTTATATAACATCGCACGAGGAGGCAGATGACTTGGACAACAGAAGTACATACCCTTGCCAATATGGAGGTCAGAGATTTGAAGTCACGATGCTGACAGAGTTGATTGGCAGGAAAAAGACCGATCCAGGCTTCTCTCTTAGTTTTGGATGGTCTATAGATATGCTTTGCTATTTTTTAACCTGTGTGTTTTTCTCTTCATGTTCATGTCTCATGTGCATGTTTGTCTCTGTGTCAAAGTCGACCTTTCCTGAGGATACCAGTCCTACTATATTATTGTCCACCTATAAAATCTATTTGTAGCTTCACCATCTGAAAGATACTCATTCAGTACATTTACCTGTACTGAAGATTTTGATGTCTTTCTAAATGCACAATTCATTCCATAAGAGACTGCTTCACTTTTGTGGTCATGACAGTTTCATTCTTCTTCTCTACTTAGAAGGACAATGGATAAGCTCTACTACATCCAAGTAAAATCCCACCCTGACAGAGCAAGAGATTGCCAGAGTGCACCCCTCGGCTCAGACCAAGGGAGAGCTGAAATGCAACCTTAGGTGTTGCTATTCAGGCACCCTCATTTTTTTCTGATACATTGTCTCACATTGATCAGGAACTTAAGCACTTGACTATGCTGCCTGACCAGAATGCCACAGGACTTCTCCTACGTCTGCTGTACCACAGTGCTGCGATTGCTAGTGTATGTCGTCACAATTAACTATTTTAACATGCACTCTGGGGATCAAACTCATGGCCAGCACTTCACTAAGTGAGCCAGCACCCACTTATTATTTTAGGAGGTACTCCTACTTTATTCATACACCATGTCATAGGGACAGCAGCGCTCTACATTTTGTTTACTGACTTTATTATGTTCATAGTCCTCATTCGGTGATTATCTTCACAGTGTAGTTTACATGAGTGGCTATAATAGAGGGATGAAATCATCTGAGTTTAGAGTTCTTGGAGCACACTCCTGGCATTCGAGCAATTTGATTCATAAAACATGAGAGTTTTATATAAAGTATTAATGGGGTGGAAGATTAAACATTCTAAGTTTTGATAAAGTGAGGACAAAGAAGCCACACATGTCTGAAATGTGCCCCTGTGTGGTGCTGGAAAGTCAGCCTCAGACTGCAGCAGTCACTAGCTTTCTGACAAGCATCCGCCCCTCCCAGCAGGTTGAGGGACGATCATGATCACATCCTTGGTAGAACAGATCTGAGCTCAGCAGGGTCCTGAACATGTGCAGTTCCATCCCTCTCTGGCCATGCATCTGTTTTGTTCAAGTTCAACTTTTCAACATCCAAGAGATATTCTAAGGTGATAAAAACAAATTGCTCTTGTTAAAAGCACATCCTAAAAATTTACAAGTGACACTTCAAGGCAATTTCTGTTTCTCCAGGAATGTCTGGAAACAAATTCACTGACCATGAGCTTCTTAAGTGCTCTCGGGCCACCTGAGGCAGCAGAGGTGCTCTTTGGCTGTGTTGGCACTGCCTGCTCTCCTCACAGCTGAGGAGTAAGTTCACTGCCATGGAGCAGGCCTTGGTTTCTACATTCCCAGGGAGAGAATTATGGAAACAGGATTCTTGTGGGTTGCACTTTGGGTTTGCAATCCTTTTTTCTTTCTTCTTTTTTTCTTTTTCTTTTTTCTTGTAAGTTGAGGAGGATGCAAATACTTTAATTCATTCTGGACCCAGGGCTGCCGGAGAGCTCAGGCCAGGCTTCTCAGTTCTCCTGAGTGGAAAGCCAGGAGGAAGCACACCACCCCAAGGCCCGAGAAGGAGGTTTAGATGACCCTGGCTTTGATTTCATTTGCAGGACCTGCCGTGCTCCATAATCTCCTAGTGTCTCACCTTTCCTGAACGGCTCACTCTTTGTTCATATTGACAGATTCTGTTTTCTATAGTTTACCAAGTTGCAAAATAGTTCAATGACCAGAAAAGGTTAGGATGCAACAGGTGGATGAACTAGACATGATAACTGTGGTTTTAGTTTCTGTTACTGTGATAAATACCGCAAAGCCAGCAACTTAACAAAGAAAGGGTTTCATTGGCTTACTATTTTTGGTTCCTTACTGTGGGAAGTCACAGCAGTTGGAACTTGAAGCAGACACATCCTCAGGGAGCGCAGAGAGCAATGAGTCAATGTACACAAACTTGCCAGCTCTCTTCATCTTTATACAGTTCTTGTTCACTTGCCGAGGTAACTGTCCCTCTTACAATGGGCTGGGTCTTAGCAAGTCAATTAAATGCGATCAAAACTATCCCTCACAGACACGCCCACAGCCTAACCTTATCAGAATAGTCTTTTGGACTTGACAGTTCTTTTTTGCCCATAAGCTCACTGTCACTGTGTTTACTTCCATAAGACTTGCCAAAGACTTGTCCCATCAGCATTTCGTCATGGAAGGGAGAAAACCTCATTAGATGCTATCCCTCCCTGCTGGACTATTGAGGATTAATGCTGGCTGAGGGGAGGTTTATGACACCATTTGATATATTCCTTAGCGTATCCACAGATTTATCATCCATGTTCCAACAAGTGTCCAGGCATATGCCAGTATAGGCAGCCCTTATGAATCTCATGTATTACATATCTACAAAAAAACAAACAAACATGATAGTAGAAGAAAGACTGCTTGGGAGCAAGAAGGTAATGAGACTGATGAGACTGGATAATATGGGGTGAAAGAGAGTTAAATTCATTGTATACATGTATGGAATTATCAAAAATAAAGAAAAATGTCTTAATACTATTTTGTAAATACCGAAGATGTTTTTATAATTTTTGTCTGAACGATATAGCATTATAATGTCCAAACATATCTTAGCAGCTATTTTGTAAAATTATGTGAAAAATTTTTGAACTTACTAAAAGCCGATATAACAATCTGATAATGCCCATGTAGCCATCATCAACACTAGTCACTGGCGGTGATCTTTATTCCTCACTTCTGTTTTGTGACTGCAATGTGTGAGATCAAGTTTCACTCCTGGTCACTAATTCATATACTCATAATACACACTTCCTTTTGCAGATTTGCCACCCAATTATCACTTCTGATAACATTTAAATATTCCTTCACATTACCTAACATGTGATTCTCCTTGATAGTCCCCAAAATAAAATTTTCATGGTGAACATGTTTAAATTATAAATCATATAATGTCTGTGAATTGGGAGAATTTCTCATACTTTCTTACTCTTTTTCTGATTGATTTTGGGCATAGGACAAGAATCTGTGAGATCTCAAAGGTTGCATTCGGGTGGGTGTTTATGACACCATTTGATATATTCCTCTTTCTCTGGTTGTGCTACAAAATATTTGTAAGAATTAGCTATAAGTAAAAATATTTCATAGATGATGCAATGAACTTCCAGCAGCATTACATGACCGAAGGATGTAACCCATCTCACTTCTATTAATGCTGAGGCTGAACACGCCTTTAAAATGAGCAGGACTTTGACATGTACCCTTCAGAGGAGCTTCTCTACAGAACGTCATGTTAGGAGGCCCTGGCAAGGATCTGCTATTCTCATCCCATTATTTCTTTTGCATTTACATGTTGAAAGTATTCTATGACATACTAAGTGGCTATTCTGAAAAAATGAATGTTTATTCTATTCTGTGCTTAACAAGTTTATACTTTACTAGTGATGAATGGTGATGTTTTTGAAAAACCATTCCATGAGATTGAATATTTCTAAGAGCTTTATTTATAACTGCCCTAAAGTGAAAGAAGCCCAAGATGTCCCTGATTGGTGGTCACACTGAAACACATTTATGTAATGGAATATATCTACTGTCATGAAAGAATAAATAAACTGTCTAGATATATGGAGGCATAGCAAAACTTTAATATACACAATAGTCCATTCTCATTGGAAGCCACATGTTGGAGAGCTCCAGTGGCCACTTACATCCAAAGAGTACCAAGGCTAGTAAGTGTCGTAATACAACAGTAGCCATTCTGACAGCCAAGGGGACCTTTCCATGGTTTTCACAGCCCAAAGCGCGGAATATAAAATTGTGGCTCATGGGGATTACTAGCACACGAAGTCTTTGTCAAATGACCTAAAGTTCTCTATTTTAGAGACCAATAACTTGGGCCTTGTTGATTCATTTTCACGGTGTCATTTTTTTATTTTTCCTGACCTTTACATGTTTGCCATCTCGTCTCACATATGGGGACATTGTCACCTCTCCTATGCTGAACAGATCAGCTTCATAAGGAAAGGAAGGGAGCAGTCAGCTGGTCTGGAGCTCTCTTGCATGTCCTATGCTAGCACCTGTGGATGTGAGGGGCCGCTGCTGGTGGTCTGATGCTGGGTGGCTCTGCAATCAGATGAAGCCACTGACCAGCTTTTTCAGCTATAGAATGTGAGTTGGAAGAACTCCATGGTCAGGATGGGCGGATTGGGGTGCCTCTTAATCTAGCAAGGCTTCTAGAAGGTAAGTTGCTTGGTGAGGCCATTAATGGGGTTGTGGATGCACTGCAGAGAGGGGACACCAGTCTCCATGCAACAACTCTCCCCGGCTCTGGTGCCATGGGCTAGCTGTGCCAATTCCCCAGGCTTTCTAAGGAGAAGGCTTGACGTAGATGTTTCAGGTAGCATCCTGAGATGCTGGAAAGTTGTGTCTCTCTTTTTCTCATTGAGCAAGTCAGTCATTCTGAGGATTCTTCTCAAGGTGGGGCAGAGTCATGTAGAGGGAGTGGGAACAAAGCAAAATGTCTCCCTTCAGGGTTCAGTTTCTGTGCCTCACCAAAACATTTTCTACCTCCTCTCCCAGGGCACTGTTGCCTGAAATTAGTCACTCAGTTGGCACTTCTGTGAGAAAACCGGAGCTGGAACTTCCGTCATGTTACTGATGTCATATGCCCTACCACTTCTGGAGGAGACGTTTCCTGGACCTTAGAACTTTAGGACCACAAGGAGAAATGTCAGAACTTCATGCTGTTGAGTCTAGTCTTGCTGGAGGCCTGGGAGGCAGGTCAGGAGGATGCTAAAGCAGTGGTAACCCTGACACGATCCAGCATACACTTTCCCACACACGCCTTCGGTACCAGGCCACATGGCAATGCACATGAATCACAGATGTGATAAAAATAATGAGAAATGCCTTCAAGGAAGCTCAATGATGATGCCCACAGGATCCTGTGTTCTAGGCATTCCCAGTGACTTGGCATTTATTTTATTCCCCATCTGTTGAAAGGAGCCTCAAAGCTTCTTCTCTTCCATCATACAAGTGGCTCCACTTTTGTTTTTAGTAACTGCCTCCTCCTCCTCCTATACCATCTTTAGTAAAAATGCAGAACTGGAGCTGTTCTAAATAAGCAACTTCATTTCTTTCCAAATGAGTGGGTATGAAAAATCATAAATATAAAATCTTTTCTTACTATACCAATTAAAAAGGTATCTTACAAAATCCCTTGTGTTTTGCAGTCACATGTCTTCCTGAAAATGGTCAATATGTTCTTTGGTGTTCTCTAATGGACGGAAAATCTCACACAGTTTGCTGAGTTGATGGGAAATTTTCAATTCTGCGTGTCTTTAAAACAGCATCTGATTGTGAGCAATGCACTTCCAAATTAGAACATTTCAGGATATCTTTAAGCAATTCTCAGTAAGCAAGATCATATGCAATACACTTATTGATACTCTCCCTCTGTATGTGTATGCACAGGCTAGGATGCATGTGTGTGCAGGCACACGCATATGTGTGCACACACGTGTGCAAGGGTCAAAGGTCAACCTTTGGGCATCATTCTTCAAGATACTGGCCACCTTATTTTTCTCACTGGCCTGAGACCCAATGATTTGACTAGACTCCCTGACCAGAGAACTCCAGAGATCTTCCTGTCTCTATCAGCCCAAGACTGGAATAAGTGCATGGCAGCAGGCCATTCTCATTAACATGGGTCCTGGGGATCAAATTCAAGTCCCCAGGTATGTATCACATGCTCCTTACCAAATGTGCTCTCTCTCCATCCTGATAATCTCTACTGAAGCCTCTCAGCTTCTTATGATTAACAAACTATACATTTTAAATGTGTCTATTATTTTCACATGTTCTCAATACTTCTGTTTCAATATAGAATTTTCCAATATGTAAATTTATAAGTTACAGGATCTTTCTGAAAACATTTCCTTCACTTTCTTGGACAAGACATCAAACTTCCACTGGGGTCATCTTACAGTTTCTGGGGGTGGGGGGGAAATGAATTGTGTGTAGGAACCCAGGTCACATTGCATGGAACTGGGACAAGAACTGCTCACTTGTGTGAACTTCCGCTGCAATGCTTGGCTCCTAAGTGCTGCTGAACACAAGGCAGGAGGCCACCAAAACACTTCCTGCTGGAATGTCATCTTATCGCTATGGCTGCCCCACCTTAGGCAGTTGAAGCGAGTGCTCAGAAATGGAGTGTTTCACAAATGATGAGAGTAGTAGTCACTCTATGTTGTTGATGAATTCACAACCAAATGGCTCAGGGAACAAAGGATTTCATTCTAATTTGTGATTCTTGATTACAGTTCCTTGTCCAGTTTGGCAGAAGAACTCATACCAACACCAGAGCTGAGGGAACTGGCCAAGCTTCACTTGCCAGACCTGTATATCTGGCCAAGGATATAAAAGGATGCCAACTTTCCTGACTAGCTCCCTCCCTCTTAATTCAGGGACTTATTCCCATCCATCTTGGGCTAGACCTTCCCCATTAACTAGACGATCTCCTGAAGATTTGTCGTGGGTCCAACTAGACCACTGATTCTTAACAAATGTTCCCAGAGTGAAAGCCTTCAACTGTGAGGTTGATACAATGACAGTAAGTTTCAGCAAAAGGAATCTTTTTTCTATTCTGTTGGTGATTTTGAAAAGGAGACTTCCCTTGTGACTTTTCAGTTCTCTCCAGCCTGGAGTAAGCTAGTAGTAACTCTTTATTTCAACCTCAGGTATTTAGTCACTGATCTTTAACGGCAGCATGCAAAATCGTGTTTTGAACATTTCCCACCTTGAAATTCCTGTTGACTATGGACAATGATCAGTGAAGAAAAAAAAAATCCTCTTTTTTGATTTATTCCACCTTTGTGTTTCCAATCATTCAAACAGATGAATAGAATATTTTCTGTAGCACTCCCATGTTTTATTCTATTATTTAGTTTATTCTATTTCATCTTAAAAGTTATGAGATCTTTTCCCTTTTCATCCAAATATGCCTTCAATCTATCAGTTCCATGCTAACCTTACTCAAATCATTGCTTAACTCTTGGAAGTGAGATATAAATTTGACATTTCTATCAGTCATTTTAATGTAAAAAATATTGTTGATTTATGATTTTTCTATATATCAGAAGAATAAATATTGGGATAAGAAATTGGGATGAAAAATTATTTGGCATTTATTTTTATAGTCAGTTTTTTAACCCAAGGGATACATTTGCATATTCACATTTATGTAGCATTACTATAAACTAGATCACAAAATGTAACTGATAGTATGTGCTTTATTGATGATTTGGATGCCAACTCTAACATTTGCTTTTATTAATATTTTATTTATTTGAGGGAGTTGGGGGATTTCATAGGGTATGTGTAGAGTCAGTCCCTTCCTCCACCATGAGGACTAGCAGAATAGAACTCGGGTCACCAAGTTCCAGGTAGTGCTTTTGGCAGTGTGACATCTCTCTGATTTCAGCACTAACATTCTCATCTACAGAATGTGCTTCAAATAGTGAGCAGCTCTTACCAAGGTTTTCAACAGAGCAATAGATAATCTTCCTTTTGTTGATATATTTCATTACATAGCCCCAACTGGTCTTGAACTTTCCATCTTCCTAACTTAACTCTCTATTTCTATGGTAGGTTTCATTTCTGGAACGTTTGTCATGTGTTCTAATTGTATTAGAGAATCACACAATCATTTTCACCAAAACGTTCCATACCAATTTAAGCCAGGATTATTTCCTTGGTTGATGAGAGTGTATTATAGTATTTGAAGGGTTTGTGGGCAGTGGGGTATATCTACAATCCCCTTCCATTTTCTCTGCATTTAGTAAACTTCTAAACTTCCCTTAAGAATAGGTATAGCCTCTGATAAGAGTTGCCGACATTTCAAAATTGCAATTAGTATAAAAGTTTGGAGAAAGGGAAGTTGAGATATAGAATGGAAAATCAACTTTTTGCTGTTTTATGGTTAAGACACTGTGGGGAGAGAGTACAACAGGACTGTTCATTCAAAACCAAGACCTTGCCACTAGGGATTACTGCTGCCCAAGTTCTAAACAGATGGATGGACAAATTGTGGAATGGAAAAAAAAAAAAATACAGGCTGAGGACATGGCTTAGTGGGTGAAGTTCTTGTGCAAGTGTAAGGACCTGAATTTGGATATCCAGCACGCACATAAAAGTCAGGCATAGCAGCTATTTATCTGCTATTCCAGTATTGAAAGGGTAGAAATAGAAGATCCCGATAGTTTGCTGGCCAGCCAGTCTAGATGAATTGGTGAGTCCCAAGTTCAGTGAAAGACACTATCTCAAAGAATAAGCTGGGAAGGCTGTCAAGATGGCTGAGGGGGTTAAAAACACTTGCTACAGAATCCCGGTAACCTCATTTTGATCCCTGGAGCCCACACAAAGAGAGAAGGAGAGAGGTTGTTCTCTGCCACACCATATCTGTGACCCCCCCTTCCCACCCACCTAGTGAAATTTAAAATAAATAACAAATAAGACAGAACATGACTGCGGAAGACAGCCAACATAAACCTTTGGCCTACACATGCATGTGTACATACCGGTACATATGCACTTACATTCATACATACATATTAATATGCACACATTCTTAATAAATAACGAAATAAACACATGAAAGAATGACTCATAATTTGCATTTCTATGTCTTCAGCAGTCCTTGCTGGAGTTGAGACCTATACATGTACTTCTTCTTTGTCTCAGAGGACAGAAATATTCACATTTCTGTTACTTCCCACACTGTAGTCTTGGTGTGTTCTCCTGGGTAGACAGAAGGTTGTTAGCAGAAGAATCACTGCAGGTTTTATGTTTCTTTTTTTAAATTTTTTTCTTTTTTCAGTACAGAGGATTGAACTAAGGGCCTCATGCATGCTTGGTAAACACTTTCCCATAAAGATACATCCCAGCCCTCATTTCAATTTCCATGTTGGGCTCTGAGATTTGGAAAATCAAATAGTTGGAGCTGATTTTGCTAATGTGACCTTTGAATGCTTGAAAACTACATCCTCTCCCACAAAGACAAGTTCTCCTCCAACTCTTGGCTAAGCTAGTAAAGTGGTATAATTAAAATATAAATGAAATGCACTTGATGGACAGATTGGGCAGCTCAATACAAAACACCTAATTAATTCTATAATGTGACAACGTTGCCAGTGACAAGGTTCCAAGTGAAACATGATGGATGATGCATCACTGCATAATTTTCAGAGAAAAGTTTTCAGAGCGATTTCAAATACCATCCGTTGTTATTGTTGTTCTTGTTATTATTATTACATTATCCCTGATTTTATATGTATATATTCCCATTGAGGAAAAAGAAGTGTTGATTAGAAAACAGACTTTTCTGACCAGCTCTATATCATCTTTGGGAAGCATTGGTAATTTTTCTTAAGCCAGATCGAGGCAGTTAACACACATTTCAAGACCTAGGATCACGAAGCCTATGATGGTAGACAGCTGTCCATTCTCAGTAGAATTTGCAACGCATCTTAAACTCACAGTATTCTGTACACTGTTGGGGGTGGCTAGTGCTCCACCTGCCTTGGGCACAGTGGTTTTAAAACCTTTCAAGGTTTCTCTTAGCCTAAATGGTCCCCCAGTCATTAGAGCATGACTGATTTCATCAAAACAGCAATGCACATGGTTTTAAAAATGTGAGAAGAAAGGGAGTAGGAACTGTGACTCCATTTTTCCTGAGTCAGGAAGACAATGGGCACATCATTTAAAGCAAAACTCAGAGGAGTTTTAAGATTGGTGGGATAGGACTCACACGTTTCCACCTCAAGTTGCAGTTCCATCTGTGGGAGTGGAGAAAGAGTGGGGCAAGAGATAAAAGATAAGTTATCTAGGTGACCTCCCACCCACAGAAGAAGGGGGGCAGGATTGTCTCTTCCTGTAGCCTCATAATTTCTTGCTTGACTATGGGAAACCTGAAAAAATTGAAGTTCTAGAGTGTTTCCAATAATGAATCAAGTGATTGTTGTTGGGAAAGAAGAGGGTAGTCTGAAGGCCAGGACACAGGATAGATGACTATTTCCTATTTGAAGATCCTGTCAAATTTTATAAGGGTAGAAGATACAATTGAATTGTGTTTTTTTTTTTGTTTTTTTTTTTTTGATTTCCACATAAGGACCAGCAGAAGGAGTCTTAAAACAACTAAGATTCTGAAGAATGCTTGACTGATGAGCTGTAATGACATGCATCTTTCAAAGAACTACCTGAAAGCTACTTACTATGATTTGCCTAGTGTATCCTCCAAGGGTTTTTTTTTTTTTTTATGATGGGAACTTGGTTTCCAGTGTGGTGGTGTTTGAGGTAGTGGAGCTTTTAAGAAACAAGACCTAGTGGGAAATGACTAGGTCACTGGGAACAACACCCTTGAGAGAGATTAATGCCAGGTAGTCTTTGAGAGTGACTTCTGTGATTTGCTCACTTTCTTCTATCACCCTCTGTCTTAGTTTTCTCATTATTGTGACAAAATACCTGACAAAAGCAACTTAAGGAAGGAAGAACTGACTTTGCCTCACATTGAAAAGCACAGTCCATCACACTGGGGACGGCATGGCAGCAGGAGAGTGAGGCAGCATCCAGGGAGTCAGGAAGCAGACAGGAAAGAATGTTGTTCTCTACTTGCTTTCTCCTTTTTTATTCAATCTGGGATCCCAGCTCATGGAATAGTGTCAGCCGCATTCAAATGGGTCTTCCCACCTCCATTAATCCAATCTAGGAACTCCCTCACAAACAGGACCTAGATCCTGTCAAATTGACAAGCAAGTTTAACTATCACACGATCTAATCTCTTCTCAGTGTGTTCTTGTTATGTGATACCATTTATCCAGTCATGATATAATCAGGAGAACTTAACCCATAGCCAAACTGATGGGGCTACATGATCTTTAGGTTTCAGTCTCTAAAACTATTAATTAAATCTCTTTTGTTTATTAGAGCATCTGCTCGGGTATTTTCTTGAATCACTAAAAAATGGACATAAGCACCACCTAAAATGTAGTACCACTAATATAAACAATGACTAGGGCTGAAGAAATGGCACAGAGGTTAGTTAAGACTCTGCTTTGCAAGCAGAAGTCCCTGAGTTAGGATCCCAGGTCCCACATAAAAACAGTTGGCAGAAATGGAGGTGGCCTGCACTTGTGGCCCTGGTGGGCAGAACCTAGGAAATCCCAGAGCAAAGCATAAGGGAGATAGAAGCAATCCAGGATGATTCTCAAAGTCACCTTTGGTCTTCCATAGGGATATACAGTGCCCTCTGACACACATGTGCACATGCGCACACACATGCACGCATACACACACACACAAGCTAAATGAATGAATGAATGAATGAATGAATGAATGAATGAAAAAGGACAATGACAGTCCCATTCCATGCCTCATGAGCTCAAGAATCACCAAGCAGAGTACTGACCAAATCCTTGACCAACAACATCATGACAGGTATTAAGATCGTGGTTATTTTAAGCCACTACATTCTTAGATGTTTTTGAAGAACCATTAAAAACACTCAGATAAAATTCATGTAATGACACTTGCTAGGCTGAAAGCCAGAGCCCAGATGATGACAGTACCAATTAAGTGAAAAACTTCCTTCCTCTCCTGCACTTTCAAAGAGAATTTGAAGCTCTAAATTAGCACAGACAGAATGGAGCCAGCCTCTTTCCCAGAAAGACAGGATTATCCAATCCCTAGCAGCAGCCAGTGCTTCAGTAACATGCTACAAATGGTGCTAATTTTCATCAAAGGAATTGTGCTATTTGAGAAAGAAGAGATTTGTCAACCTAATCATGTTTCCCCAAACACGGGAGATGATGTTTTTCAGAAAAATAAAAAGTGAAAGAACAAAGCACTTTATATTTATCTAGCATAATCATGCCATGGCAGTACATCGAAGAACTCAAGAAGCCCTTTTAATACCCAGAGCTATGTTTTCTTATATTCAAATACATGTCTAAGTACTACAGCTACGCTAGATATTCCAAGATAGAACAGCCCAACAAAATGCAGCCCAAGTACTAGAAATCAATAAATCACTGTTGCACTGCTAACTATAGCTTCAGCTTCACATATCGAGTTCTTGGGAGAGAGGCTGAGAATACTGCAGAGGCTCTAAGAATCAGAGCATTGACTCATCCAACTCACCCTATTCTTGATGTCTCAAGAATCAATCCCTGAACTTCCATTACATGGAAAAATAATCCTTGAGTTTTGCTCTCTGTGAGTGTGTATATTCCTGAAATTCAAGACAAATTCATTTCTAAGCAAAACTTTTATTTGAGATGTGTTTTGACTTCCCCCACCCCCAAAAAAACACTTTTTGAAATTTTATCTCCAATATAGGGTGTTGAGAGATGGTAGGCTTACAAAAAATGAGCAGGCTACCGGAGGGATTAGCTAGCACCTGTTCTTGGAAACCTAGAGTATGTACTATGAACACAAGTTGTTATAAATCAAGACGACACCTATCAGTTGCCCTACAAAGACCTGCTTGCCCTTCAAGTCTCAAGGCATTGAAATTGCATGAAATCTTTACCATAGACCAGCTAACATTGGACTCTCCAGACTCCAGAATTATTAATCAGAATAAGCCACATTTTTTATTTTGGTCTCCAGTATTTTATGATTGCACCAGAAAATAGGCAAAGGCAGAAACTTTTATTTACTCAGTTTTTCTACGAGACACCAAATATTTCCTTTGGCATAGACATTCTGGTATAGCATAGGGAGCAAGGCATAGTTCATTCCCCAAGATGATATAGGGGAAACAGATAAGCAAGCAAACAACAGAAGAGATCTTTTAGATCAAAGAGGAAGAATATTTTTGAAGAAAGCAAAATGGAGAGAGAAAGAGAGAGAAGGAGAGAGCAAGAGAGATCTGGGATTATCTTCATTGTGATGTTTGGAAAATAATTTCTTGGGCGAAGCATTTGTCTCAACCTCGTGGATCCAAGCATAAGCTGTGGAAGAGTATTGCAAGGGGAAGAAGCATCAGGGTAAAGTTTTGTAGAAAACAGCTTGGAGGATGTGGAGAAGGAAGAGAAAGGAGCTGTGTGAGAAGAGTGAGACAGACACAAAACCAGAGAAGACTGGACTAGTATTCACGGAAGAAGGGCAGGATTCATCTCCAGCAAGAGAGGGTATCTCATTTTCTGGGAAATTTGGCCTGTTCATTTTCAAAACCACCACAAAATCTAGAGCATGGGACTAGCTCAGCAGTTTGTGAACTTGAGCTATGACAGCTTCTTACAGGGAAAAAGAAAAGCAGCATTATTCATGATTGGTGTGTGGACATCCAGGAGAATGAAATCAGGTGCTGGGAACTCCTTTCAGTACCAAAATCCACATCCACTCAAGACCCTTCATGAAATGGTCTAGTGTTTGTATAAAGCCCATGCCAGCCTCCTGTATGCTTTAAATCATTTCTATACTTCTTATGACACCTGATAATGCGTATGTGCTTTGTAAATGGATTATATTGCTTAGGAAACAATGATGCCTATGTGTATGTGCCATGACACACATGTGGACAACAGAGGGCAGTCTTCAGAATTTGGTTCCTTCCATCATGTGATCTCCAGGAATTGAACTCAGGTCATCAGGTTTGCATGCAGGTGCCTTTACCTGCTGACCCGTCTAGTCAACCCCGATGAAAATACTTTTAAAAATATTTTCAATCTGTTATTGGTTGAGTCCATATGTATCAGGGCTGAAGAGACAGGACTGACTGAAGTTCCATTGGGTATATGTGAAAAGCATGACACAAATGCTAGGTTTTCTGTGTAAGAAATAACATAAATGCCATGACAGCTTTCAAGAACCCACCCAGAGGTCACATGATAGTACTAACATCATAGGATTCTCCAGTCAGTTGGAAATGCAGGGAAACTTGGGAAGGAAGTGTGGGAACTTTGGTCAGTGGCCTTGCTATTCCACAATCTGGACAGACCTGAGAGTTAAGCCTAATGAAAGGCTACTGAACTCTACACATGCTAGTGCCCTCTTTGAGATGTAGTGACAAGGGCTCCTGAACACTGTTGTCACTACCATAGGATCCAGTGAACTTTCCTGGGTTTTATCTGTGCCAAGAACACCTGGGGAGTCCGAGGGGGTGTCCCCATGGAGTGGCTGGCATGGAGTCAGTGCTCTGTGGCATTCTCCAGTACCCTGTGAATAGCATCACCCATGGTTCTGCACTTTCCCCTCGTGCTCATGGTCCCATGCAGTTCTCCCTTCACCCATGCCATGGTTTTGCTTTCCTGGATTTCATTTCCTTATAGTTTACCATGATCTGAAATTACTACAAGGAGAGTTACAAAACTAAAAACACCCTGAGTTCCACAGTTGTCATAATTTGAAATGTGTCCCCACTGTTTCCTATGTTTGGGAAGGTTATGGCACCTTAGAGAGGTGGAATCTTGCTGGAGGAAGGTGGTCACAGGGGTGAGCCTTGAGGTGGATTAGTCCTACCCTACCTCCTGGAGAAGTCTGTTTTTGCAGCAAACCGTCTTGTAGCTCTCAGCCTCCAAGATGTTTGCAGGGACTTAGGCCTTCTCCAGCTTCTGCCAGCAGCCATGCCATGTCCACCATGAAAAACTGTATCTCCCCTCTGGAACCGTAAGCTGAATAAATCTCCTTTTTTCCTTGAAGTTTCTTGACTTTGGATGTTCTCTCACAGCAACAGAAAAGAGTAGCCGTTACAACAGTGTATAGTGTTCTGAGCTGTGTATTCGAGCCCCTTCCCACCCTGCTCTGTCTTGTCCTTTCCTCACTGTCTCAGTCTGCCTGCATGCTGCTGATAAATTCATGACAAAACACCTTATGAGAACAAAGGATTTTATTTTGTCTTAACAAGTGTTTGGTCACAATTCTTAGTCCAGCTTGACAGAAGAGCTCACAGAAACACCAGGGGATGAGGGAACTGGCCACACCATATCCAGAGGACTGAAGGGCAACATCACTTGCCAGACAGTATGTCTGTTCAAGTAGGACAAAGAATTTCAACTTATTTAGCTAGCTCCCTCCATTTTATCCATCTGCCTAGGGAATGTTTCTACTTATGGTCTGGGTTTTCTCTCATCAATTAGACAATTTCCTGCGACTTGCTCAGGATTTAACTCAATTACTAATTCTTCACAACTGTGCTCAGACCTGGAGCCTTCAATTTCAAGTCAAAGCTTTCATCTATTACATTCATTTTATCCTTGTGCTGCATGCTATGTATGCTAGTCACTTAGGAGTTATTGTGTGATTGTAGGACGAGCTTGTGTTCAACTGACCTTTTTTGAGAGAGAAAAACAAAGTGAAGTCATATGGCGACAACTTTTATCACAGATATTGTAATAATATGTCATTATATATGCATATTTCATACATTTTAATAAGTGCTTTAATATTTTACTATGTATAATCTATATTTAAACTTTATCTTACTATGCCTGTGCAAAAAAATTATAGTATTTCTCTAAAGACTCTAATATTATCCAAGGTTTCAGGTAGCCATTGGTGGGGGGAAAACCCAGAAGTTACCTTCCACTGACAGGGGCCAGCACTTCACAGTCTATTTGAGATGTATCTGGCTAATCTCAATCTGAACTGCCTGTGGAAAAGTCCACACATTTCATTGGCCACTTGTCTTCCATAGATGGAAATATTTTGTTGTTGTCTTCTAATCTGAGTGTCCAGGGCACTAACCTGTTATTTATTTGTTTGTTTGTTTGTTTGTTTGTTTGTTTGTTTGCTTGTTTGTTTAGTCTATCTATCTATCTGTGTGTGTGAGAGAGAGGTGCACATATGCATGCCGTGGTGCAAGGGTGGGGATCAGAGGACAGTTTTCATCAGTCAGTTCTATCCTTTCACACAGCAATAGTACATGAGCAGGCACTGAGATACCTCGTTGACACCTAGAAGTAGGTTTCTACAGAACAGCACAGTCAAATGAACCTTTTAGGGTTATTTGAAAATTGGAAATCTGCCACCATTAGCAAAAGCACTTTTTCACTAGGCTTTAGATATAATTATATTCCATTAAAGAAAGAAATGAGCTCATCTGTGAATGTTTTCAAGAAATAACATCATTATCTGCCTGGAACCAGCTGTTCAGATGAATTGGTATCAATATTACTACAATGAGCTCTCATGATCCAAGCAGGGGCCTGCAGGAAGCTGGCTGAACTCACCTAAAGGATTCTTTTTTTTTAATAAAAATTTAATTATGCATTTAAAAATTTTTTTACCAGTTCCCTCCCTCCCCCCTCCTCCCCCCGAACCCCCTCTTCCCCCTCCTCTCCCTCGCCATCCCCCAGTACCTCACCCCCAATTCCCAGAGAGTCCTTTATTGCATACGCCTGACTCTCCACTGGATTCTTGAGGGATTTCCAGGCACTGACATAAGACCAGGAATTTGGTCTTATGGTTTGCATAACCTGTCCCTGGTTTGCAGAGTTGCTGTGTTGCTTCCTATGTATATTCTTCATCAACCAAAAGTGTGAATAAAAGCTTTAATTCATATAAGACCCGGGTGGTTACTGGAGATCTATCCCTATACTACACTGTCTCTGACACAGGCAAGGGGCATCGAGACTCACCTAGCTTTGGCCTCGAGTGCCTTCAGGCCGCATAGATCTCTCTCTGCCTTTGCTGGTTTAGAATGGACATTAAGTGAAATGGCCCCTGGGCAGGACATCTGCTTGATGACAATGACTCCAGTGTGCGCTTTTTTGCAGAGATGTTCTATGTTTGGGACCAGGCCCTGTGAGGCTGAGAAGGAGACAGTCAGATCTGGGACTGCACAGAGTATAATTTATTCTGCATGTCCTGACAGAGAGGGGTCCTGGGTGGCAGTATGGCCAGTTGGATGCATGCTGTTTGTGTCAGAAGGAGAAATAAACACATGGGGCAGAACATGAGTGATTTCTTTAAACCGGAAAGTGCCTGTCTTATATCAAGCTATTATCAAGACTTCACATGCATTTCGGCACCAACCACACCAGGGTCAGGCCCTAAAACATCACATACTATAAGGACTTTGTTGATGGTGTGTTGAGAAACTGGACAAGTATTCGGGGATACACAGGGGAATCGTGGTGGTTACAACTCAAGATAGCTACTGTCATGCCAAGTGACAAAACCAGTCCAGCAATTCCAAAATGTTTCCAGGTTTAAAGAGTTATTTTGCAGAAAACTTCTTGACTCCCTCTAGACCTACTCATCACAACAATATTTTAATTTAATTTAACAGAGCTTTTGGCAAGCATCTCTATGGATCCATATGAATGGGAGTCATTTTGACCCCACTGACAGCATCATGGATGAACCGGTGAGCAGACACTTGACCACAAAAACAGGCCCCAATCAGAAGCCTTTCCAGGTATTACTCCAGAAACTTCCATTCCCCCTTAGTGTTATTTTCAAAATAAAGCAGGATATAATTTGTCATCCCAGGATTTCATCCACAAAGCTCTCAAAACCCTGGCAAGTTCTTGAGACTTAGAGGTCAGAGGAATGCCTATGTCACTTATAACAGTGACTCTTCAAGTCATTCCTGTGTGGCTGTGGAGGTGGCTCTTGGTTGCCCCTGAAGGAAAAGCTTCAGCATAGATTGGTTACCTGTGAAACCAACAAGTTGGGGAAAGGGTTGGGACTTTTGATCCCAAGAAGGAGAAAGTAACTTGACTCTGAAACAGTCATCATTGGCCAGTAATTGACCAATCGTGCCTATGTAATGACACCACTGTAACCCTACACAATTGGGAGCATCTTGGTTGGAGAACACATTCAATAGCCGGAAGGGTGAGAAATGCCGGTTCAACAAAGCAGAATAATAGGCCTCCTTAGGATCTCTTTAAGGACACCTTCACCTGCTCATCCTTTTCTTTATAACCAACTAACATACATGCTTCTGAGTTCTCTAAAGCCACCACAGAACATCGCTGAACACGAAGCAAGAATTGTGGGAAATTTGTGGCCAAACCCAAAAGAAGCTGTGGGCAACCTGAGGACCCTTCCCATGGTTGGTACCTGTAGTGGGACACTCTTGTGAGACTGAACTTTTGGCCTGTGGTATCGGTGGTAACTGGGGAGTGTGGGAATGTATATGAGTCATTCACTGAATGGTTAATATCCACAAAAAGAAGAATTTCCTGGTGTGGCAAATGAGTTGGTTGCGTTCTGTGGTTAGAAAGTGGGTCATATTTATGGACTTTCCTTTGTGTATAGCTACTGAAGTTTGTGATTTGCGCCTGCAGTATTGGCTAAAGAATACCATACTGTTATCACCTGCAAAGAGTTTTTACCTCTTACATGCCAATGCTTGACTATGTTCTAAAAAACTTTTGCATGCATTCTTTAGAACTGCCCAGAAAATGTTGAAAAATAATGGCTGTTATTAACTTGTAAGTCAGTTTTTAGAACTTTTTCCTTACTTCCACATGTATGTGTGTATTGGGGTACATGCATGTAAGCATGTCTGTTTACATGCATGTGAATGGGCACATGTGTATATATGTCAGTGTAGGCACAAGGTTGCTACCAGGAATCATTATTGATTGTTTTTCTACCTTATTCTTTCAAGGCTGAGTCTCAAATCAGACCCAGAGCTCACTGATAAAGCTAATTTCATCTATAAAGGTATTTGTAGAGGTGAATATGTAGCAGGATCCAGACTAGTCCTTTTGTTCAGCTAAATTTCTTTTCTTTTTTTATGGCAATTGTTCTTCCTCTTGAATCATACTTGGCATTCAATACTTTTCTATAATAAAATATTTCTTCCTCAAAGTTTAAAAATTGGTTGCAAAATATTATTTATGGTTCCCTGATCATATTGTCCCTTCACTTCTTTTCTAAGAAAACCCTTTTATATTTTAAATTTTTGCTAACTTCGTTTTTTTCCCTTTGGGCTCAAATAGGTTTAAATTTCCTCTATCTGTCTTTATAAAGTCTTTTTATAAATAGTTGACATGGTCCTGTTTCTAACATGAAGGGAACATGCATCTCACCCTAACATATATCTCGCCTTGACACATCACCTCATTTTAGTACCCTTCATTTTTTCATCTTTTGCTATTTTCAGTGGTGTTTTATGTGGGAACATGTGCCTGCAGGGTTCTGCCTTTTCCGTAATTTGGAAGTCGTGTATTCTGCTTTTAGCTTCTGTAGTCTTTCTTTTTATAACTCCGTGTGTTATACTTAACCCTCTCTTTCTGAATTTAGCGCCCTTTCAGAGCATCTGCTGGCTCCATTATGACTAAGAGAAAACTGCCATTCTCCTGCTTCCTCACTCTCCTCCTCCACCCCCGGGTTCTCTTTCCTTGGTCCTTATTTTTAGTTTTGGTGGTTCCCGTTCAACTCCAATGACTACTCAGACTACTCAGGATCCCTCTGTCTCTCTCTCTCTCTCTCTGTCTTTCTCTCTCTCTCTGTCTCTCTCTCTCACTCCCTCTCAGATGTATCCCAGACTAATCTTGCATTCCTGATCCTCTTGCCTCCACTGCTGGGATTAGAGGCATGCACCACTACACCCAGTTTGTTTTGTTCTGAGGATGGACCTCAGGACCTCATGCACGCTAGGCTAGCACTCTATCATCTGAGCCACATCCCCAGCCTGAGGGGTCTTTGTTGTGTCTTTGTTCTTGCTACAGTGCCGGATAAGTCAATGCACCACCCACATTTCCTGCTTCCTGTCTTACTTTTCCTAGCTCTATGTGAATTTTGTTTCTTCAAGTTCATAAACTATGCTTTCCAGAACCAAGTTGCTCTCAGAAATTTTTGCCTTAGTTTTCTAAGTAAGTGTCTCCTGCCTTTTCTTCTGGTGCAGCTTCCATCACATGAACATCTAGAGTCACACTTTTGTTTTTACAAACCACATGCAATGACAATTTTCATGGTTTCCTCTTTTTGTCCCACCCCTCAATCCAAATGTTGGGGCCCGGGGAGATGACTCAGTGCAAACAATCTGACAAACAAGAAGTCCTCAGTCTGAATCCCCCAAACCCATATAAAATACTGAATGGGTATGGGAGCCAACCAATGATTCCAGTCTAGAAAGATAGAGATTGGAACTCCCCCAAAGGAACCTGGCTTATACGGCTAGCCCTGTCTAAGAGCTTGATTTACACCTTGTCTCAAAAGACTGAGGTGGAAGAATGATCAAGGATGATTCCCAATATCAACTCCAGTCTCCTCATATGCTCTCAACACGTGCACTATGGAGTAGACAGTAGTACAAGCCTTCTGCACGACATCTTCCCTGCAACCACCACACAGGCAAAGGAGGAGCAGGGCCGGGAACGGCTCTCAGACTCACTCCAGCAGGTCTGTAAG
The DNA here is from genome assembly GCA_023101885.1 of Typhlomys cinereus. Lineage (NCBI taxonomy): Eukaryota > Metazoa > Chordata > Mammalia > Rodentia > Platacanthomyidae > Typhlomys > Typhlomys cinereus. The sequence goes on from JALPQD010000192.1 coordinate 574,379, forward strand.
GCTGTGTTCCTGATGCTCTAATAAACTTGCTATTAGCTGAGCTGCTTCTGTGAGCTTCCTAGGAGCTAGATCCCAAATGGAATGTTCTAGGGCATGTAGTTTTTGGGAAGAATAGTCCTGGAGCTTCTGCAGGAAGCTCCCTCAACCTTTCCTCTCAGGAGACCTTGCCCTTGGATTCCATACTTTCCTCAGAGACTCCAATGTGAGCAAGAAACCCAGACAAATTGTTTTTGAGAGAATCATTGAAATCCTATTTGATCACACACACACACACACACACACACACACACACACACACACTCATCATCATCATCATTATCATCATTGTCATCATCCAATTCCTCTGCACCAATTATTCCCAATTTGCTGATTTTGATTCTGTAACCAGCATTCCAGAGTTCATGATGCTGGTTACACAATGAGTAGAGAGCAGGATTGAATTTTCAAACTATGCTGTGTTAAAACATGTATCCTCCTGCCCACCATCTCCAGCTGACAAATGTTAGGAGGCAGGAGGACCAAAAAAAAAAAAGCAGGCAATCGTTCATTTGAAATTCATCTTGTCCCTGTGCTTAAATGGGCAGTTGTTACTCTGAGTTCCCTGCTACTGGAGCTTCTCTCCTTATCTACAGCACTTTCCTCTCATTATTCTCTCTCTCTCTCTCTCTCTCTCTCTCTCTCTCTCTCTCTCTCTCTCTCTCTCTCTCTCTCTCTCCCCCACCCCTTTCTCTCTCTGGTAGGTTCCAAGCTCTCAAAGCCAAGGCCACCAAGCCACACAAAGGGCTATCTAGGCAAAGGTTCACTCAGAACAAGCAAGCTCTTAGCAGTGTGTTCCTGCTGAACTATTACAGTGTGCACTTGCAGATCCCTTTCTACAATGGGAAGTAGAACATGTCCTTATAATACAGTATATTATGGCCTCCATCCATCCCACCTGTTCCCTATCATTACCATAGATTTTTAGAGTGAAACTCCAAGAAGCTAGGCTAGACTCACTCATCTGTCCCCCAACATGCCAACAAAAGAAACAGTCATGTGAAGAAAAAAAAAAAAGATTTATTTCTTCATTGTGGTCACATTGGGAAGAAAATGGTCACATAGGGGAAGACTCCCATATCTATCTTTTGAGATCCTAGCATGAGCTGAGATATAAACACAGGGCTAGATGCATGTATAGCTAACCAGTCTGGTAGAGTATGATCCTGCCCATCACTGACCCATCGGCATATCAGCTCCAGTTTTCCTTCAAGGTCATGCACGTGTCAGAACTGTCCAGGAAACAAGCTGCAGCTTGGTTGGCACCAAGCTTTAGCTTTCCCCCTCCCCAGCATGAATTTCCTGGGGAAATTTTAATTTCGTGGCACCCATTATTTTAAAGGTCTGACAACACAAGTGTCTCTCTTTAGAATATCTTCTCTCCTACCCGCATGGTTACAATGTCTGATCACCCTGTCTTGCTTTTGGAAATCTTAAAATTTCAGTCTTATGATAATGTTCTAACCCATGGTGTCTCCTCTTAGTAATTTTCCACCCACTGATCCCTTCACTGCCTTCTTGACTATGGTCTGACCTGTCTATATTTGGCATAGACTCCAGTCACTCCCTGTTATCTGAATAGTCTGGCTCCAGTTGTCAAGTTCTGAATAAAGTCTTTGCTTCTTTGGTTGCTGTTCTTATTACCATGATCAACCACATGTCAAGAAAACACTTAGGCAAGGGATAAATTATTTTCCTTCGGTTTGAAGATGTGGTGGGTGATCACATTGCATACTTTAGTGGGAAACAAAACAGACAGGAAGTGGGACTGGGCTGTCAGTTCTCCAGGCCTGCCCTAAGCTGTGAACTTCCCTCAGCAAAGTTCAACCTCCTAAAGGTTCTATAACCTTCCAAAGCAGCAGCACAAGGAAGGAAACAAGTGTTCAAACACATGAGCCTAGTGGGATATTTTAAATTCAAACTACAACATTTTAAGTGGTAGATTTTTTTTTCCCTTTAACAGCATCTCTACGGAGAAAGTTCTGGAAGAGACAACTATCCTGCTACTTCCCTGTTCTCTCGTCAGTCCCTTCCAACAAGTGTGTGGAAGCCAGAACTTAGGAATCTACTGACAAGGGTAATTTATAGTCAGGTCCCCCAGGAAGAGTGGCTCCCAAGGCAATGGGCTGCTGAGTTTGATCATGCAGTTTTGCTCCTCTTGCTTATGATAAACATGGCATCCGAAATGAAAATGCCTTTAGTTAAGGCACATTGAAAAGAGTAATAATAAAACACCAGTAATTGTCCTGACAGTTTAAAAAATCACCACTTGATCTCTAATGTCTGGTAATATTCATAGAAAGTTGAATGCCACTTTACAAAAATGAAAAGCTTCATCAGGAATTGAATTAAATCTGCTGCTTTGCATATCACTGGATCACACTAAAGTTCACAATATTTAAATGAAGGCCACATTTGCATGTTTGCCTCTGCAGAAGCAAATTCTTATAGGACTTTGCCCAAAATGACTTCCTACATCACACCATAACTTATCTCTGAAAAGCACAGCTCTGAGTCTGGAGGAGCATTGTAGCATGAATTCAGGCTAATCTTCTATGGACCTTATGTAATATATTCATTACCCAGTTATAATTCATCCAGCCTTTTAGAATGCAATTGCTAAATGTATTTAACATGTGCTTTACATCTATATGTTTTTTCAGTGATTATATTCTTTTTTAAATTTTTTTATTATTTATTCAACTGTGTGTATGTGCGAGCGCATGTCTGTGTGTGTGTGTATGTGTGTCTGTATGTGTGTAGAACCACGGACGAATTCGGGAACCACCATGGACACCTCCACCTCCTTCTGCCGTGGGATTCACAGGCTCTGCCCTACCAGGACCAGAAGCGCAGGCCGCCCCCGCTTCTGCCTGGCGTCTATATGTGGGATCTGGGATCTGAACTCAGGACTTTCCACCTGCAAGGCGGAGGCTTAATCCCTGAGCCACCTCTCCAGCCCCTGATTATATTCTTATTTTTAATTTTCTTTCCAGAAAATTGCTAACGTTCTAAAAGTTAAAAGTCTACAATAAACTTCCACATGGCTACTTAATAATTACTGCATTTAATTACAGCAGTTACAGACTTAATAACTACATATGTTGCCAGGCCAAAATGATTCTCAATGTGTGTAATGCAGACCTGTCTGTTGAGTTTTCCATTTTTTCTCTTAGCTTACTCTTCTATCTTTTTAGTTTCTTTATATCTTTGAAAATCATGTTTCTAGTTGTGTGGATATGTTTGAGGAGTTTTCCTGTTGTTGCTTAGTTTGAGTCATTCGGGCTGGCATTTACTGGTGTCTTTTTCTTAATTTTAAAATTAGCATATAAAGTATTGGGCTTCATGACAGCATTTTCATACATGCTATGGTGTTGGTTGAGCCCCTTTCCCTTCCTTCCCTTCCACATCATCCCTTACCTCATTCTGGTCTCCTTCTTGCTATAATCCCCTTTCTACTTTCATGTCACATTTATTCCATTGTCTTTTTTCCTGTTTGCTCCCACTATATTTGGCACTACCGATTCAGGGAGGCCCTAGCCCGGCTCCCAGCTACAGACAAGCCTGGACACATACAGACATGCCCTGGACATGTCCCAATAGAGAACCATACAGGCCAAGGGATGAACAACCAATGGGAAGCGGCCATCTAACCCACCCCTGCAATGGACACCTAGTAAACAGTTAAATGATTGGTGGGTGTCTCCCCCCCCCCCAGTGGAGGGATGGCAATACCTGATTGGACCCCGACCCTATATAAGCCCAAACACTTCCTTAATAAATTTGAATTTGTGGCAACTGCTTGCTCCTCACCTGATTCCCGGGGTCTGCCCCTCGCCTGGAGCCCGGAGGCCCTGCAGTTTCCCCCTCCTTTCCCAGGCTGGCCCAGCGGGGATTCGGCAACAACTATAGACTTCTATCCCTCTCATGTTTCCTCTTCTAGGTTCACGGCCAACATACACGAGTGCACACACACATATACACATGTACATACACACATCCACCAATGTGTTTTTGAATATAAACAGGGTGTATCCTGTTTATCTCTGCCTTAGCATCACGACTAGGAGCAGAACACTAACTCCAACAGTCACTGCCCTCTTAGTTCAATAGTTACATGAAGATATCTCTGTTTACTTTCTGTAGACAAATACCTATTGCATCAGGACTCCCCCCCCCCAGCCCTTTCCCTCTGTATTATAAAGGGAGCTGTTTTTCTCTGCCTCTCCCACAAATGTTTTGAAAAGATTAAAATGTTAGAAGCAGAGGGAGTAAGCGTCACTGGGAACAGACGCTGCCTTACATAATGGCTGATGTCATGAGAATTACACAGCTCATTTACAAAGAAAAGAGACAAATTAATAATTTATCTTTTTAAAGCTTTTATTCTACTTTTGGATACTAATACAGTACATAGCTGAAAATTATATGCTCTCAAACCTTAAATGTGAATTAAAACCATAAGCTTTATGGAGGTAATTTCTTCATAATATTAATCTACCGAGAAGCCCAAGTCTGTACTAACACATATAAATTAAATATGTATACATGTAAATAGGCTAGATTTTTAATGAAATGCTTCTTAAAAGTGAGAGATTCCGGTAATTAAGTACAAAGTCTAGTCCATTCAAAGACTCGAGTTTCACAAGTCACCCGTTGGACTGCAGAGACCTTTCTGAGCTGACTGAAAAGCTGACTCTTACACCACCCAGTGTGCTGCTTCCACGCTGTCCCTGGCCACAAACCACCAGCTCCCTGAACTGAGTGACCCCCAAATGCATTTTGGGGAAAGAGAATTTCTGAAATTATGCTTACTGGGTTTTCAAAAATACATAGTCTCCTGCATGTTAGTATTCATAGTCATTATTAATTAAGGTTCTTGATGTACAGTATATACACATGCCTACTTGCATATGTAATGTAAAATGTGATTGTATATGAATACATAGTAAAGTATAAGCTCATATCTGTATTGTATAATGCGACAAATTTCACCTTCTAGCCTAGAATCAAAATGTAATAGCTGTAATATAATAACTTTAATCTGTCAAGGGAATCTCTTTAGTGGATAAATGGGAGGACATGCTTTTGTTGAACAGAGTTATTTCATAGCTTCACATGGCTTGTAAGAATCTTGGGATTTGGAATACTCCTCTTGGCTCTCCCCACCATCTTCACAACATCTAGCCCCCTCGTCTTCTTCCTATGCCAGGAGACTCTCAAAACAGCGTATTGGGAGCCTCTAGCCTGCTTGTCTTTGTGTTAGGAAAATATCTCTTCCAGGCTCATATGTTGAAGGTATAGTCCAGGCTAGTGGCAAGGTGTTTGGGCTGGATATCATCCAGGTTCCCCATCTTTTCTTTTTTTTTTTTAAATTTTTTTATTATTATTATTATTTATTCAACTGTGTGTATGTGCGTGCGCGCATCTGTGTGTGTGTGTATGTGTGTGTAGAACCACGGACGAATTCGCGAACCACCATGGACACCTCCACCTCCTTCTGCCCCGGGATTCACAGGCTCCGCCCTACCAGGACCAGAAGCGCAGGCCGTCCCCGCTTCCGTCTGGCGTCTATACGTGGGATCTGGGATCCGAACTCGGGACCTTCCGCCTGCAAGGCGGAGGCTTAACCCCTGAGCCACCTCTCCAGCCCCAGGTTCCCCATCTTTTCTATGTTTCCCTTTTGCCATGAGGTGACTATTCTCCCAAGACACTTCCAGCACCATGATCCTCTGCCTCAGTGGAAGCCCAGTAATAACAGAACCAAACCATGGACAAAAATCTCTAAAGCCAGGAATCAAAATAAATCTTTCCCATTGTAATTTTTTTAATATTCTATTTATTTACTTGGAAGAAGGGGGAGAGATGAGTCATCGCAGAGGACAGCTTTCAGAAGTCAGTTCTTTCCTCCCACCATGTAGGCTCTCAGAACTGAACTCCAGTCACCAGGCTTGCCTGCAGGCACCTTTACTCACTGAGTCATGTCAGTCCTCAATTGTTCCTTCTCTAAGTTGTTCTCTTGGGGATTTTTGTCACAGCTATACACAAGTGTCTAATTCAAACAGACTCAGTCCCATTTGCCAGATGAGGAACCTGACATAGAAAGAGTATTCCATGAATCTTTAGAGGCAAGGGATTAACAATCACAATAGTGTTCCCATACTAAAGGGGAACACAAGAAAGAGCTCTAGGCAATGCTACTGAGTCCTTACACCTCATTAGAATGAAGGACCCAGAGGGAAGTTTGACATTCACAGTAAAGGGTGCTCCAGGGATTAGGGGGAGGAAAGAGGGGGTTACTGGGAGAAAAGGAGGGAGGGGGTGAAAGGAAGGGGAAGGGAGCGGGGGGGGGGGAGGGGGGGTCCAGGGAGGGGTGGAGGAAGGGAGGGGACGGGGTACCTATTAAGTTTGTGTGAGTGGAAAAAAATAACAGTAATAAAAACTAATTAAGAAAGAAAGGAAGGAAGGAAAGAAGGAAGGAAGGAAGAAAGGAAGGAAGGAAGGAAGGAAGGAAAGAAAGAAAGAAAGAAAGAAAGAAAGAAAGAAAGAAAGAAAGAAAGAAAGAAAGAAAGAAAGAAAGAAAGAAAGAAAAAAAGAAAGAAAGAAAGAATATTCTATGGAGACTTCTTAAAGACAGAACTCCAGTAGAGAAAATTTCTATTCTAAAATTCTTTCTTTCATTTTATGCAACTAATTTGGCAATATAATAAGTGAATAAAACAAAAGTACTTGCTTGTGTTTAGAAAAAATCACAAAAATCACATAATCATTAAAAGTAGTTTTTTGAGAGCTTCAAGCACTTGGCATATGTGTCAGCCCATGAGCCCACTCACTGTCACGTATGCTTAAATCGTCTCTCAGTTTCCACACACCAAATGATAGGCTGAAACAGGTTCATGGTGGCATGTGTGTCTGTTATTGGGCTATGGTAAGGCCTTGGTTTGACCAATTCCTGTTATAACCTCAACCCAAAATAAAATTAACAGTGAAAGACATCAAAGGGGTTTACTTTTGGAAGATTATCTAATGCTCAAACCTCATCTTTGAGATTTTGATGTGAGATAAGAGCTCTGTAGTTCTGGTCAAGGTGTGTGATTTTAGGCACCACTGTCTTGGTTCCAAGTCTCTTCTGCAAGATGGTCAGACAAGTTGTCAGAACTGTGTGAAATCTCTTTTGGAAGACAGATTCCCTCATCTGGTGGCACCAACCCTAGCATTTTCTTTACTCTGTGAAGTTCTTCTCTCTGTTTCCAGTGTGAAGTTTCTGGGGGTGAGAAGGAACTCCAGTTTCTCAGGGCCTATTGTTTTGATAGTCTTGACAGCCAGAGTTGGAGATAGCACCAGCAAACCTTCATCTCCGTGCTCTCTAATTACAATTTCTACCTGTCTAAATTCTCTGTCTAGTTCTCTAAATGGTTTATTCTGCTCTTTATAGTTCAGCCTCTATTTATCTATCTGTTTTATGACATGCTGTGACATCTAGCAGAAATGACATCTCATTCCCTTTATCTGACCATTTATTTAGTTTTCTGGTATGTCTCCTCCTTTACATGAACTTTAAAATGAGCTTGTCAGGTTGTGTAAAAATGTTCTTGGAATTTGGATGAGGATTATGTTAAATGTACCCAGAAGTACCAGATTTCCTGCAGCCTTCAGAAATGATCTTTTTTTTTTTCTTGTGTTCATACTTTAGTCACATCCTTAAGAAAGATATTGCTGTTTTTCTTGTGATGCAGTGTGATGACCCATCCTTTGGCTGAGTTGACCAAGCTGATTCTCTGTCCCTTGACTGTAGACCGTGTTACAGGGAGTCACTGTGTCTTGGAAAGGTCTCAGCACCTGTCTGCTTAGTTACCTCTGTTGCAACTCATTTGGGCACCAGGGAACACCCACGGCCAGAAAGTACTTTAAGATTTCTATGCGATGCTCTGCCTCCTCAGCTAATTCTGGCAATGGCTCTCTGAAAAATATGATGGCTTATCTAGTTCTCCAAATTCATGAATCTAAACCCTGCATACAATCTACGCAGCTCATTCTGACACCCTGTCATTCCTCCCTGGGCTGCACTCTCGTTCACGAAGCCATGTCAGGTGCCTTGACATTTCTGGGTGTGGCATGACTTCTGGGATCTTGGCGCTAGGCTCTGTGACTATGGATGCTGCAGGAACAGATAATAGAGCATCTCAGATGTTTCACATATACACACCTGGAAAGCAGCTGTGCGAACCTTCAAGCCACTTACCCCTCCTTGGCCATGTCTCCTGAACCCTCCTTTAAAATATTCTGCAGTTCCTTTTAGAACATGGCCCGATCCTCTGCTCTCTGATTTCTGTTTTAAATGATGAAGATTCTTTCAAGGTTCAATTGACAGAAGCTGTGACAGATTTCAGGTAATCAGGGCTTTTAACAAGGAAGTCACTCACAGTGGGGAGCTGGAGATAGGAAAGAACAGCAAGGTACTGGACAAAGGAAATTCTTTATTCAGAGACTTTGTAAGGGAGTGCAGTTTGAATTTAAAGAAGAGAAATCTCTGAGTTCAGCAGATTCAATAGTGAAACTTCTAGGAAGGGTATTTAGGCTGTAATTTGGGAAGCTAATTCCCTTCTTTCACCAGATCCTGGACTGGTACAGGATGGGAGATTGGCATCATAAAGAAGGTTCTAGATAGGACACAAATTGTGGCTGATTTCTTCTTCAGGGGCCTCTTCTGTGAACTAACACTTTTTTGACACTGAGTTTAAAGTCAGCCTAGCCTACATGAAACCCTGTCTCAAAGAAACAAACAAGCCAACCCCCAGGAGAGACAGATTCCTTTAAAACAGCTCAACAAGGCAGATAGCATGTATCTATGATGTTATCCACAAAAAAGGTTTCAACAGTTAAAACCATAAATTATAACTATTTAAATAGTTCTCTGCCAAGCCTGAAAAGTTTTTCCCCCCTGAGATGCAAGCTAGTGTTTGAGAAAGAAAAATGTATTCACCACAAAGCCTGCAAGATGACACTGAATTAAAATTAGCTCAAGAACTAAATCAGCAGGAGTGTTTTTCACTGCTTCTAATTTCTGGTCTTGGAGAATTTGCCTAGCAGGATTCTGGTGGTAAAATTTCATGTCCAGCTGTGAATGCCTCACTTTGAGATTACCTGAGACTTCATTATCCTTGCATGCAAAAAGACTTCCCCTCCCACCCAGCAAAGTGGACAAGAGCTTCTTTCAAGCCCAGGAGGCTGTGCTGTAAGCAGTGGATTTCTCTGCAGTTAGGCTGGGTAGGGCCAGGGCCAGGGGCAGGAAGTGGTGATCCCGAGATGGTGATGACGGTGGACCTGGTGCTCGGGCTTTCCCTCCTCTAATCTGTCTGGAGCCAGGAGAGAGCCCTGCACTCAACAATCGAGTGATGTAGTGAGAGCCCAGGAGACCAACGCATTTGCTTTCTCCTTTAAGAAATGCTGGTGGTTCTCTGAATTGTCTTATTCCCATTCAGGCATTCACTTCAGTTGAAGCAGATAAATTCACATCAGTGAGCATAGGCTGCCAAGATTTTGATTTGGAAGATTTTCATCACTCTACACAGTTTAAAAACATTCCTGTCCATAGGTCTCGAGCTACCCTGTGATGTGATATTTTGGAGCTGCTTTTCCATTTGACCAACTCAAGATGGGAAGCTTCTATTTTAGGGCTTCCTTCGGCCTCATGTAACCATCTAATACCCTAAGACAACATATGTACATGTTCCCTCTTGTGATCCCTGAATTGTCCCTTCTCTCTGAGCCTCACATACATGCTTGTCATGAGACATGACATGCAGGGACATGCCTAGTTTAACTTTTGCCCTCCTACATAGTGTTAGATCAAGAGCCTTCCCCTTTAAGACCAGTCCAGATAAGCAGCCGCCCCTCCTTTGTGGCCAAAGAACTGACCAGACTCTGCTGAAGCAAGAAAGCAGGTGAATCTTTTTCCCTGTCTGCTGCCCAGGACAATGATCTAGCCCTGTCTGTTCCGCAGTTCTGGCCTCTTCCTACTGCACAGGCAGCAATTTGTAAACAAATGCTTTTCTTTATTTCTAACGTCTACCCTCAAATAGGGTGATCTCCATCACCCTCAAGAAGCTTATAAAGTCAGGAGTCCCCATTGTTTCATGGGGGTTCAGTAGAATCTGAGACTTTGGAGAGATTTCTCTGAAGGCACCCCGACCCCCTCCCTGTTACACGTGATGGCTATTTCCTTTGTTCTGATGCTTTCCCACTCAAGGTCCAATCATGGCTGCAAAGCCTTCTCTGCTAATTCGGCTCTTTTCTAAAAGGTAATCGTGGTGCTAGTGTTGAGTGGGAGTTTGGGGGTCTCTTGTTTGGGATTTTAGTAATGTTAATAAATGAATTTAAAAATAAAAAGGAGTTTGAGGACAATTTTTATTAAGGTTTGAAAGAAAAACAAGAGAATAGACAAGTCCTGGCAGCTGCCAGGAGGAAGGTGATAGAAAAAATGAAAAATGAAATCATGCCCTTTGAGTTGAGTATGAGAGTCAGCAAGCAGGGAAAGAGCAGGAGTCTTCAGAAAAACAGTGAGACAGCCAAGATTGTCACAGAAAGCATGCCTAGGCTTGCGGAAAAGACAAAGGAAGAAAGAACGAAGAACAAACGAAAGAAAACAGACAAAGAAAGAAAGAGAGAAAGAAAGAAAGAGAGAAAGAAAGAAGAAAGAAAGAAAGAAAGAAAGAAAGAAAGAAAGAAAGAAAGAAAGAAAGAAAGAAAGAAAGAAAGAGTGAGAAAGCACTTTTTAAGTTTAGAACTCCAAAAGTTGGCAGTCTTAGCAGAACTACAAGGGGACGCTCTGGGAGCATCGGCACCAAAGGAGGGGCCTCTGAGAAGGACGAACACACGATCTCCTTCTCCTCCTTAGCATGCCTTAGGCAAGTCAGCTTTCCTGAGGGATGGACTCCTGGACAGGTGATTGACAGGCTGCCCTGGTGCGAATGTGGTTGTCCTCCATAGGCTTATTATGATTTTGAATAATTGGTCCTGAGCTGGTGATGCTGTTTGGAAACGTTACAGAACCTTTAAGAGGCAGGATGTTCCCTGAGAAAAAGTATCTTATTGGGTGTTGGCCTTGAGGTTGGATATCCAGCCCTGTTTTTGCTCTGTCCTTGTTCTTTCTTCTCTCTCTTTCTCTCTCTCTCTCTCTCTCTCTCTCTCTCTCTCTCTCTCTCTTTCTCTTTCTCTCTCTCCTTCTTGATGGGTGTTGTGACTTGATCCAGCCTCCCACTCCAACCACCATCCCATCTGCTATGCATTTCCCGCCATAATAATAAACTCAATGCCCTTCGGATCTGTAAGCCTAATAAAGAATCCTTTTTCCTATAAGCTGCCTGCGTCAGAGTATTTTCTCACAGCAGCAGAAAAATAAATGCAACACAGGTCCAGCTGGATTAATTCAAGGGAGGAGACCATAGTAAGTATGTTCCTCCCAGGGCCAGATGCAGAATTTAGATTTCATTTTAAGGAAACATAATGTGGGATCCATCTTGCATGACCTACGAGCCTGCTAAGCAATGTCCTAAAATTAGTTTACTAATCCACAAACCCACCAACCAAATCTGCATGCTGTGCTTTCCTTCTCTGTGTGATAATACAGAATGCTGAAGCTCTGCCTGCGTCAAGAGGTTTCTTTGTTGATGAAGGTGTCAAAACACTAATACGACACTTAAAACTAAATATTAATTTGCTGTTTTTTCTCTCAAAAAATAAAAGAAGACAGACATTTGAAAAAAACAATTCTAATATCTTGGCACTGTATTCTAGTTTGTGCTCTATAGCCCCATTCCATTTTTCTCCAGTGAGCCAAATGCTGGACACTGTGTTAGCACAAAAACTCAGCTCTCCTCTCAAGCGACTGGGAGATATTTATTCTGAGCCAAATAGGAGAGACTGTGACCTGGGAACATGGGCTCAGATTGCCCTGAGTGATGTGATTTAATGAAAAGTAGTGAAGAGAATGTTTCATAGTCACAGAACAAAAGAAAAGTCCTAAGTCAGGTATTTAAATGCACCACTGGGAACAGCAGGTAGACGGGCCACAGCCAAGCTGGGAAATTCAGATATTCTCTGGCGACACTCTTAGGTTTTGAGTTGCTAGAAACTAGCAGTCTCTAAGAAAATATCGCGACGATTTTACCTGATAGAATGGATGTTGGGCCAGGCACAAAAGGGGGACACTACATGGCTAATCCAGGACTAAAAAATGGCCCAAGACAATTTTGACTCTGGATCTGATACATCCTTACCCTTCACAGTCGTGAAATCTTGATTAGTCTTTACACAGGTGTGGCTTTTTCTGGAATGTCAGGTCTCAGTCCCACTGGTCAAGCCTCATATTTTGCACACGTGGAAGCAGAAGGCTGCTCTACATCTCCTAGAGCTAAGAAGGGTCATCCTTTGAATCTGATAAAGATGGGGCTGAGTGGGCAGAAAAGTAGTTTTCAGGAAGGAGAAACAGTAATTAGCATCCTTTATATGATGTCCCTAGGGCTTATTAGCATTAGTAGCCATTATAACATGATTTGATCTTTTTTCTTTATCCTGCCCAACATTTACACGGGCACGTAATAGAAACAGTATAAATAAAGCCAAAACAATCAATGATATAATATCGTCTGAAGAAGGTAAGGCTCAGAAGATTGACCAGCAATTGAATCATTTGTCACACAAGCAAGAGACTAGAACTCAGATCCCCAAATCCCACATAATAAGCTGGCCTTGGAAGGTGTGGCCTGCTGCCTGTAAGGGAATCCCCAGAGCTAGCTGCCTGCAAGAGAATCCTCGGAGCATGCTGGTCAGCCAGACTTGCCCTTTTGTCCAGCTCTAGGTTAGATTAGAAATCCTTGGAAATACTTAAGAATAAGGTGGGAAAGTGATGAAAGATCATTCCAGATATCAACCCTGGGCTTCCACATACACGTAAACACATATACTCATGTATACTCATACACTCCTACACACATGTCCATTTACATGCACAGGCACACACACACACCCACACACACCACATGCATACAAAATGGAAAAAGAAAAAAGTAAAAACAGAAGACAAGGGGAACAGGCCTTCTAACCAATTTATAAAATCATATTCTTTCCCTAGACCAACTACATGATTTCACCCAGGTCTGCAGCAACTTATCACTCAATGAAATATTTAATATGCTATTGAAAGTACTTAAAATAATTCATTATTATTTTAATTTTATGGTTTTCTTGGCCGGTTTGATTTGGTTCTGATTTAGGAAGTATTGGTTTTTAAGGTCCAAATCATTATAACTGTTACTTGTGACTAGTAATTTTACCTGCTCTATTGTTTTGTTTTTATACCACATTTCAGTTCAAAAAAGCAAAGTGAAAGTCAGATGACAGCACAGCATCAATGTACTTTATTCCTAACAAAATCAATCTTTTCGCATATAACAAATGCAAATAGTATCAGAGACAGAAACAAAGGTTCAGTCTTGTGAGAAATCATAGGTTTTATAAGGGGGCATAATAAAATCCTATTTTTCATTCTATATTCTTAAAGAGATTATTTTTAATATTGACCATTTAAATTTTTTGGCAAAAAATTTTTTTTTAATTTTTTGTGGAATTTGTGTAGCATTGTTTTCAATCCTGGGTGTATATGTGATGGGATACCTTGAAGATTCATTCGGGCTGACATGGGCTCTCACGGTGCAATCTCTTAGATGTTACAATCTGTGTAATATTATCTTTATGTCTTAACTTTGAGCATGAGTCACGTCTTGAGGTGTGTCTATATATGTGGAAGATGCACCTTGTCCTAAAATTCCTAGTCCAGGACAAACGCCTGCAATCAGGTTTCTTTTATCTCTAGCATTCTTCCAATTTTGATTAAAAAGAAAAACACTATAAATGTAATTTCCATTGGGTATTGATTGTGTAATCTGGATGAAAAGAGTCAGCTTCACGTGTTTGGGTGTCCCTAACAACAGAGTGTCCCTAACAACAGAGCAGTGGTCGTCAGGAGGGCTTGTCCTGCAGCAGGAAGTGCAGCTGCTACAGATTGACCACCATATCCAGGAATGAATTCTACCTTAACGTTTGTAACATCAGTAGCAACACAATAATCCAACTGACTGGACCTGGTCAATTTTCTGCCCTCCTTTTAAAAGAAAAAGCTATGTAGTTTTGGATTGTAGGAGTTTGGATTTGAAATAGAGGGACCTCAAAATGGATTTATTTTAGGAAGATTTAAAATATGTCTAAAACCTGAAATTTTTGTCCAAATTATATCTAATAGTGAGAGATAGTGAGAATACTTTTTTATTATTATTTATTCAATTGTGCATGTGTGCGTGTGTGTGTGTGTGTATGTGTGTGCGTGTTGTGTGTGTGTAGAACCACGAACAAATTCGGGAACCACCATGGACCGCCTCCACTTCCTCCTTGCTTACTCTGCCCCGGGATTTACAGGCTCTACCCTACCAGGACCAGAAACGCAGACTGCCCCCGCTTCCGCCCGGGGCGTCTATACATGGGGTTTAGGATCTGAACTCAGGACCTTCTGCCTTCAAGGTAGAGGCTTAACCCTTGAGCCACCTCTTCAGCCCCTCCCCCCCAGAATACTTTTTTTAACGTGGAGATAGAATACTTTTAAACATAAAGATTTGGTTTAAATGAAGTAGGATGTCCAGGCAAAAGCATGATTAGTGAGAACATGTAACGCCATTCTCTCTTGTAGTTTCATTAGAACAAAGTCAGCATTATTCTTGGATCTAGGAAAACCACAAGTGTCTTTCACAATTTTTAAAAGATCTAAATATAAAAAGACTTAAGAAATAAGTAAACAAGAACGAAGACTAGTAGAAATATCATTAAAAGCCTGCTTAGTGTTGCTACAGAAGTTTTTTGTAAATGTAAAGCCTTCTTGTAAGTAGAAAATTAGAACTTCGCTCTATGTCAATGCATTTAATTCTGACCTTTAGCCACCGAGAACTTATTCAGATAACAAAATTTTTGAGTTTTATCTTTCATAAGTTCTCTTGCAGCATACTTTCACAATCAAGCTTTCTTTTCCATAAAAGAAAAATCCTGTAGGACAGAAGTTAATTTTACCACACAAACCCTTTCTTACCTGAAAGCTTTTTCTTTTCTTAATCTTCTAGTAGCCAAAAATATATTCCATAAGTATAACTTCATGTATCCCTTTGTCATAGTTTTTTCTGCATTATTTATGTCTACAAATATATGTGAACTTTAAAAAATCATTTTCTTATCAAAAAAATATATTTTTGTGAAAACAGGAAACTGTACTTGAAACACAGAAGACATGGACATTATGTTGTAAATATCTTATAATGATAACACAGGCAAATGTATTAACAGTCTCAAGACATTTCTATTTTTTAACTAATATATTGATTAATTTGTTAGATTTCTCTTAGACATGTGAATTAAAGGGAATTTGGACTAAGTTTAATGAAATCTTAAAGGCCAATTTGAATCAAACCCTTTGTGGATAAGTGTTGTCACTAAAGTATAGCAGCTCATATTGAAAGGTAGCATATAAAAAACTATATTCTTACAG